>CAXKVW010000530.1:0-195258 GCA_964058825.1 Carex arenaria
GAGGCACGTGTCCAAGGGAGCCGACAGCTTACCAGGAGCTGTTGTAGTGCGGTGTGTTGTCCCGATGCCGGTATCGACTTATCTTGTGCCAACCTCATACGATGTGCTCCACGCCATAATACATTGACAGCTACATCGCCTTTGCTCTCTTATCATGAGCCGGGGTTTAATTTATCACTTTGATACTTGACTCATGCGTCCCACCATTGATAGGTTCTGACATGGTTCTGGTTCATAGTGAGCACCAAAATTGGACATCTTCACATCAAATTGAGATCTCTAACAGCATCATACCGTTCATAAGAGTATCATTTCAAAGCCCCAAACATCAATTTTCAACCCTAATTCGGTCATACCACCTCTTTGCTCTACCCGAGTCCCGGGTCTAATTGAGAGACAAGAAGAATGCTTAAGCTTGACTAGAAGGTAGTAGGGAACAGAGAAAGGAAGCCCTTTTCATGTATAATTGAGCTCCTGGTTAGTGCTATCGCTCGTTCGAACAGATTTAGAAACCCAAGTTTGCATCCAAGACGAAGAGAAGAAGGAGAGAGAGCTGACAGGTAGGCCCCATTACGTCATCCTCTCTAAACCTCAGCCAATCGGCTTCTTTATTTTGTTCATCTCTTGTCTAAACTCGGCGTTAAGTGCACCGTATAGTGAGTATAACATGGCTCACGAGAAACAGGTGCACAGGAAATGAAGAGGTCGCGCTGCGCTGAGTTTAAACTCAGCGACTTAAGTCGCTCCTTGGGTGCTCCTGGTGCATGATGAGCCGAGCCTCTGACTCCCGGTGCACAACATTGTAATTCCTTGCACCAAGTCCACCTATCTCAAGACTTCAACGAAAAAACTGAAAAGAGTCACTGACAGGGGGCCCCACTGGGTATGGTTGTGCTATGTGACTCCCATTTTGTACCCAGAACATTTGAGATGAGGTTTTTGCATGCGTGGCACCACTCAGATTGTGCCAACTCAGCATATTTCATAAAAATTTAATAACTCTTCAATCATTTTGAGTTATAAATTGCATCTTATATCAAAATTCATAATTTGCATGCATAATCAAACCATGAACTTTAAACATCACTCTCAATCAATTTTAGAGAGTTGTCATGTACCCCTGATATATTTCAAGCATAAAATATTGCTATTTCCATCTGAGTAACATTTTAGGGTACAACACTACATAAATAATAAGTATTGCAATTTTACCTTCACTTCTTTTAAAGAACATGGTGTGATCAGAGTCTCCTTGATTGTACCCATAGTTTTTCATAGCCTTGCAAAACCTCCCAAACCATGCTCTTGGTGATTGTTTCAAGCCATACAATGCCTTCTCAAGCTTACACACCTTGTTTGCCGATCCAATGTGATTGTAACCGGCGGGTAGATCCATATAAATTTCTTCTTCCAAATTGCCATGAAGAAATGCATTCTTAACATCGAATTGATGTAGTGGCCAGTCAAAGTTAGCTGCAAGAGATAATAAAACTCGAACTGAATTTAGTTTTGAAACAGGAGAAAAAGTTTCCTGGAAGTCAACCCCATACGTTTGTGTATACCATTTTGCTACTAATCTGGCTTTATATCTTTCGATCTTTCCCTCTGCATTGTATTTAATTGAATACACCCATTTACACCCAACTGTTCTTTTTCCAGGTGGTAAATTTACTATTTTCCATGTAGAATTTTTTTCAAGAGCTTCTATTTCTACATTCATTGCTCTAATCCATTTCTCACTCTTTTTGGCATCTTCAATATTTTTGGGTATGGCTATAAAAGTGTTGTACCCTGAAAAGTTGATATTTAAAAATAAATAAAAGGGATTTGAAATAGATGAAATGGAGATGACCATTGAACTAAAAATGGAGAAAGAATGGTAGGGTGGATAAAAAAAATATAATAATAATAAAGAAATGGAGATGTCCATTTGGTTTTGAAATGGAGAGAGATTTTAAATAATGATTGATCAAAAGGTAATGTATCTAAGCCGAAAAAAAAGAGGAAGCAATTCGGACCAAGCAAATATGAACAAATTAAATCAATTGAAGAAGGCCAATTGGACTTGGCTGCTGCTCGGTCTAAAAGAAAGAAGAAATAAAATAAGAATAAATTTGGTTTGGGCTTGAGCAAAATGGTCGGTCCAAGAAGAGTTTGAAATAAAATAAAATGTTTGCTGCAAGAAGCCAACAAATTAGCGTGGCAAGATACCCAACGAAGAAAATGCAACCAGCGCCTCACATATGCCTCTTTATTCCTGTGCATGGTTTGGTAGACCATTTAATTGATAGAGCATCGGTTCACAATACTCCACGTGCAGCAAGGCAAAAAGAAAACTTAGAGAAACAACTTACTCACGTCAGGAGCCTTTCTCTCCAACGGTTTAATGCAGAAAAGAACAAAATAGGCAGGAGTAACAGGCGCCAGTGCAGAGATTCTCCAGCGCCCTTGCTTCAAAGCATGACCCTTCTAAGGAAATGATACAAGTCATTAGATCAACAGTCCGATTGGAATGAAGGGCTGTGATCAATAACCTAATTCAAGCATGTTGGCCTATAAAAAGCCGATGAATTCAAGCTCTCCAGATATACCTCATACACCTACAACACAAGAATATAGCTACCTAAAGGCTGCGCAGAATACAAGCCAAAGCTCTGTTAGCTTGCAATAACCTCATAGTTCATATAGTTCTTAGCAAAAGCCTTGTTCTTTCTTCTTGTTTTTCTGCAAATCTATAGATAATATAGCATAGTTTGTATAGCCTTGAGGGCTTTGATGTGTATCAATTTACTTGGAGAATAAAACTTCATTGAAGAGTTTGCATCTTCTTTATTTTCCTTTTATTATTCTTACTGTTCATCTTTAATCTTTCTTCTATATTCGTTTTTCTTGCTCTTTGATCTTTGATTTTGAAGCTTCAAGGGAGAGCCTTGTGCTGTAATGGCAAGAGCACAAGGCTTGATGATAAAAATGCGCCTTTTCTTCTCTATCTCTGTGATCGTGCTTGCTTAAGCTTTGTTTACAATAAAATCCATTTGCTCCGACCATTTCATGATTGTGAGCAAGTGTGGATCTTTCATTTCTTTAAATCTGTTGAAGCAAAAAAAATGTGAGAATATTCTATTGAAAGCAGCTTTGTTATTGAACAGGTTGAATGAGATCGATATTCGATGATCTAAAAAAATATATATCACATTAGGTAGTTGCATTGTCTCATTTGTCCGAAAACAATATAAAAAGTTTCTTTTACTGTTCAATAAAAATAATAATGTATCCATATCCAAATGTTATTTTCTATCTCTTAAATAAATAAAGAATGACCTTTTGATATCTTTGACAATCGATCTGTTTTCCTTTTATCACTAAAAAATACTTTCTTATATAATAAAAAAATATATACAAAACTGTTCTATTCTTTTTTTCTTCTTTCTTTGTTGCTGTGACACCTTCTTCCTCTTCTGATTCCCTTGAATCCTTTGCCAAAACGAATATTGGAAAGGATGCATTGAGTTGAGCCAGCTGGTATCCTCTTTGCATCTGATTCACTTGAAGTTTTGATCAAATGACTCATTATAAGGAATTAAAGTGACTTTAAATAAAAAAAATTAACACACAAGGGGTTATGGAGTTGAGCCGGCTGGTATCCTCCATTGATCTCTCAACCTAAGTTCCCAAGGGCCTGTTTGCAAAGATATGAAACCTATAGGGGTACTGTTATGCTGCCAAAATGCAAAGTGACAGTAGCTCTAAAGGTTTGTTTGCAAATAGTGAGAGATAGAGGACCAAAATGCAAAGAGGCACTAGCTTAGGCTACATGTCATGTCCTTTGTATTTTTGATCTAATGACATCTTGATGATATGCCCAAATATGCAATACTCAGATACCAGGGGTCTATGTGCAACATTTCACATGCTTCTGATTCTGATGAGTATATTATGGAATGGGTTTTCAAAGATTTTGAAACTTGCATGCTCTTGATTTTTTTATTTCATGTCCAACTGGTACAAGGCAGCGGCCTTTGAGCCCTTGAAAACCTGTCATGAATCAAACCAGACCTTTGATTATGTGTAATATGTATTTAGCTGACCACTGGTACAGTACCAAGTCCAGATCCATGACTTAAACCCAATGCAATACCAACTGGTACCATATTGTGCACCAAAATATGCTGATTTGACCCCTGCTGACAAAACAGTAAGTCTGGATTATTACAAGGACTAAATTGAAAATCTAAAACTTCAGTCAAATAAAGGACTCCAAAACACACACTTTCAAGACAAATTTTACATTTTTATGATTTTATTTCGATTTTTAATGAATTTCCAAAGTTAGTCAATCAAATCTGGAAAATGCTGGAAAAACAATACACATGACCTGTTCTCTCCGCACTGGCAATTTGAGACCTTTAAAGGGACTAAAATGCAAAAAAAATCACATATTCAGTAACTACATTCCAAACTGATCAAAATGGACATCTCACTTGTTTAGTTTGGTGTAGTATACTGCTCTAAATAAAATTCCAAAGTTAATCCAAATTAAATAGAAAATTTCTGCACACATGTATATATATGCCCCTGTAACTTTCTGAAATCAATTAAAATATAAATACAATTCCAAAAATGATAAAACTTAACATTTTTGTCCCTGATAAGATATACTACAAGTTTATGATCTAAACTTACATGATTCATAGCAAAATTCACAAAAAGAAGTTATATGAATGAAATGCATATATATACACATACACTCCATATGATACGATATTGTTTCATTCCACTCCACCTGAAAGTGAGGTTAAGATTCTTTCATCAGTGTTGACATGTCTTCATGAATCCAAAATAAGATTTGATTGAACCCCTAAGCATAAACCAAAATTCATTATATATTGGTGCTCCATCGGTACCAAGTCTAACAAAAGAACTGAGATGCACTTGATACCCAAATCACATGCCAAGTCCGATGTGCTACATACTTGATATGTTTTAAACCCCTGAACAAGACTCTCTGAGTCCCAGGCTATGCTCCAAACTTGGTAGAATCAATGCTGGTGCTGTATCGACACCAAGTCAAGAAAATCCAAAACTCAAACATACTCAGAATCCTTGAATCAAATCAAATTGATAAATATCAGAGCTTGCATACTCCTTGACAATGCTAATGAAGCTCCCAATTGCAGGAAACAACAATCAAATCGAAAAAATCGAAATCAAGCCTCATCGGTATTGATAAAACACATGCCTCTGCCGGAACCACCACTTCCGACGATCTCTGACTGCCGACGACATGCTTAACCTGCTCCTGATGTCGAGACGACTCTAATGGTGTAAGCCTTGAAGTCCATAATTGCCGGAATATGGCCGGAGCTTCGAAACCTAGCCGAGGACCGGAGCCTCCAGTGCAAACAAGTCTCATCAGACCTGCACGAAAGTTTATGAAATGGCAACCGTGTGATGAAGCGCCAATACCAAAAGTTTAAATGGATATGCAAATCTTGAAGAGATCCCGAGATCAGACGGCCGAGATATAAAGACGAATGTTAAATAAACCCTGACAGTGGGCCCGATACGTCGGGTGCTCAACTCAATTCCTATGCACAAATCTTGATGAAGCCTATAAGCTCAAAGCCCAATATCAATGATCTAAATGCAAATCTCAAAGCATAGATGCACATCTCAAAGTCCAAAATAAACTTTGTACAAACCTCAAAGTCCCTGTACATATCTCAGAGCTTAATATCCAAATCTCAAAGCCCAAACAATGATCTGATGGCCCATAAGCCTCTTATAATAAACAAATAAAACCCTTTTACACGTAAACCCCTCTGAATATGTTAAATTACTAGCGCAGTCCCTGCAGCTTTGTAAATAAGCCCCTGGCAGCATAAAACATCTTCAAACAAGTCCCCTAGGAGCCTATATTTGCATTCCAGACCCTGTCAAAGTCCAAATACATTCCCAGGTCCTCAGATGTTTATAAATAGGTCCCTAGATATATAAAATCTTTACAAACAAGTCCTTTTTGACCATAACTTTCTCATATCAAATCCAAATCAAGTCAAATCAGTTCTAAATGAGCCCAAATCAAATTCCTCATAATTCCAAACTAAATCCAAATATGTTCAAGCTTCATCCATAACCTGAAATGACCAAAATGCCCTTTTCTTAAAATAAAATGTTATATTTTATAAACAAATCATGAATTTCATAAAATATAACATATGTTCTCTTGAATATAATAAAATTGTAAATATGTAGATAAGTCTTTCATGACCAAAAGGAGTCCTGTCCCATGACCAATGTCTACACAAGCACCTTGATTGAATTGAATGTTTAAAGCAATCGAGAACCCCCAAATATATGTTCAAATAACAATACATGAGCCCCTTTTAGCCCCATTACTCAGTTCAAACCAAATAGGCACAAATCCTGGAATGAACGAGGTGTTCAGTTAGACCTGACAAGTCTCTCTGATGTAATTAACGGCGGGGGCTTGCGCCCGTCGGGAGTTAAACGTCTCCACAATCAAACAATAAAACCCTGGTTGACTGATCATGAACGTAGGTCTGGCTAAGGGTGAACCGGAAGGTATGCAAAAAGATGTCCAGCAATGCCCCGAGTTCGGTGCCCCGCTCATGTCTGCCTAAGAGACTGGAGCACTGAACCCATGTGGGAGCATTCCCCCACAAATATAAAAGCAACGTTAGCTAACCTAGCCTTGCGACTTTTTGCGCCCTACAAAAAGATATTTGGTTTGTGAACTTCTTTAATGGTTGTGGCAAATTTTCTGTTGAGGTATAGTTTGGAATTGGATATATTATTTCTCTACTCGTCCCATCTTCTGGATGTATCTTTTTGGTGGTTTACTACGATTCACACGTGTAGGAAATCTAGGTTGGGTTTCGGAAGAACATATCTCGTAGTTATCCTCTCGTGGTATTGCCTCAGTAAGATCTATCCATAGCTTAATTCCATTTGGAGAAGGGACCAACTGACTAGTTTCTGCTGGAATTTGTTTCTCAAAACATTCATCATTTTCTGAAACCGAGTCTATTGCTGCTAGAACCAAATTTCCTGTTGGATCTTGACCCAAATCTACTGCTGCTGGAACCGAATTACCAGTTGGGCCTTTAGCCGAATCAGCTGCTGCTGGACCCAAAGTACTTGCTGGGCCTTGACCCGAATCAGCTGCTGCTTGATCGGATAAAAAGGTTAAATCAAAGTCCGGTTCATCATGATTGCTGCCGTCCTGAATCAGAACTTGGATTTTGTTAAAAAATGACTCATTTTCTAAAAAGGTAACACCCAAGGTAGTGTGGAATTTTCTAGTACTTGGATTATAGCATTTATAACCTTTCTGATTTTCTCCCATATAAAAAAAAATACACTTTTCGGCCCTAGGTTCTAACTTTGTGCGAAATGGTTTTTGTATATGGATATAAGCAACACATTCAAATATTTTAGGAGGCAAATTTAGGATAGATGGTATGGTCATATGGGATGATAGGACTTGGATGGGGGTTTTGTAACCATTTGCACTTGTGGGTGTATGATTTGAAAGGTATACAGCAAATGAAAGGGCATTATCCCAAAATATAGGAGGCACTTTATTTTCAAGTAGTAATGATCGGGTCATTTCAAGAAGATGCTTATTTTTTCGTTCGGCAATGCCGTTTTGCTGAGGTGTTCCTACACAACTTGTCTCATGAATAATTCCATTTTCTTTAAAAAAAATTGTACCCTTTTGTTTAAATACTTCGTCCCATTATCACTCCTGATGATTTTTATTTCTTTCCCAAATTGAGGTTTTACCAATTTATGGAACCCTTGAATCACTGTAGAAACCTCGTCTTTTGTTTTAAGTAAATAGAGCCAAGTCATTTTGGAGCAATCATCAATAAATGAAACATACCATTTACAACCAGATTCGGAAATTATAGGAGATGGTCCCCAAACATCTATATGTATCAAATCAAAAGGATTCTTACATTTATTTGGACTACTATAAAAAGTTATTCTATGACTCTTAGATTTGATACAAGTTTCACAAACAAAATCTTTAATATCTAAATGCAAAAATAAATTGAGTAAAAGGTTTTTCATGTATCCAAAAGATGGGTGACCTAGTCTCTTATGCCATACCCAAATTTTATTCTTAGTAGATATATGACCCCCCCTTACTACATAATTATTACCGGTTTTGGATTCATCCAGGTAATACAACCCATCTCGTCTAGTACCATGGCAAATGATCTTTTTCATGAGAATATCCTAGAATACACAATAGTCAGGGAACATAAGCACAACACAATTTTTATCCTTTGTAAGTTGACTGACAGATATCAGCTTTGTTGCTAAGGAAGGAACCACAAGTGTGTTTTTTAGCTTGATTTGATTTGATAGAATAATCTCCCCTGCACCTTCTACAGGATAAATTTTCTCATTTGCATTAATTATTCCAGTTTTACTTGGTTTACACAAGGTTTCTAAAGCTATTTTCTCATTTGTCATGTGGTCGGTTGCACCCGAATCAATAACCCAACCTTGGTTTTCTCTATTTCCATTCATATCTGAAATATTACACTTACCCATGCTCATTTTAACACCATTAGTTTTACCTTCACTGTTATGGTTCCCTTCCTCGGCTCTAGGTGCTGCCTGCTGACCATAATAGTTCGGTTCTGGCTGCTGTTGGCTGCTGGCCGGTTTTGGTTGCTGCTGCTGGCCATGCTGGTTCGGATTTACTTGCTACCTGCTGACCTCTCAACTGTCCACAGTTGCAGCTGTGGCTGCTGCTACTTTTCCCCTCTCTTCATTCTTCTTTTTTTTTATCTCCTTTCCACCAATCTGGATAGCCCACCACTTCAAAGCATTGTACCATCATGTGCCGACTTTTGCCACAGTTCGTGCATCACATCTTAGCCTTGTCATTATAAGAAGATGGTGAGTAATTTTTGTTTTGAGAATTATACCCCTTACCAAATTTATATCCTTTGGAAATCATAGCTAACGAGTTTGAGTCTCCTCCCCCTTTGATCATGATTCCTTGTCGAGTAGCTTCTCTCCTTACATACCCGTACGCTTGTTCAATTGAAGGGAACGGACCAAGCATCACCACCTGTGCTCTTACCCCATCTAACATGTCATCAAGCCCATCAAGAAAGGTGTATATCCTCGTCTTTTGAATGAAGGTGTTCGCACACAGAAGTGCACTCCTAAGCTTCAGTATAGCGAGCTGTACCTTTTAAAACTCGAGTCTACCTCTGGTCAAGACTGCAAGTGCACAGTCCTACCGTTGGTATAGTCGGGTATCGTATCCACAGGGACGGAACAAAACGACCGGACTCTACTTAAATCTACTAAAATTCTAGAAGTGAGAAAAGTTGCATTGGGGTTGTTTTAAGTTCCTACTCGATTGAAACAATGATTAAAACAGTAAAAAGAAGATTAAAAGTTGTTTTTCAAATGATAAAAAGGGTTTCCAGGGTTTCAGACTTCGTATCTGTCTGGCCCCAGGGTATACGGCCCGTATAGAATCCTATACTATCCGTATAGGCCCCCGAGTGAATACTGCAGCTACTGTTTCTGTGTTGGTGCTTTTGTTTAGGGTTTCCATCGACCAGATCTAAGTTCCTTACCTCAGCTGTCGCAATTTTGGCTTATAACCTGATTTACCGGACTCAACTACTCCCCTCTTAGATATGTTAACCCTCAACTTTCGCTTTTTGGACTAAGTTATCTAAGTTACTTGTTGGTTTACTAAAGGTATCCAAGGACTTTCGCCTCAAGGAAAGTTTCGCCTTTCGGTACTCCTTGATCCGTAGATCTACCTCATATACTTGGTTCAGTTATATTGAATATCATAGACTTGGCTCCTAACAATTAGACGTGCGCATTCATCTAACGGGATGACTAATCAAATTCAAGCAAGCAAAAACCAAGCAATTAAAATACTACACAACAAGATAAAAACTAAGCATTCAACACAAATTCAAGTAGCATACAAGTAAAACCAAACGTCAACTACATCTTAATCCTAGAAACAGTAAATTTAGCTACTCGTTCTCAAAAGAAAGCACAATAATGGTTATAAAAGAGTTCATGGCAAAACAATAGAAAATCCGAAGATCCGTTGCAAAACGTCTTCTTCTTCTTCTCCAAGTTTCTCCTTGTCTCCCAAGCACCTCGAATGAGTTAGAATGAGAATTGATGATCTCTCAGATCTGGAATATCCCCCTTAATGCCCGAAATCGCAAAATAAAAGCTTTCCTTTTCGGCCTCCCCAGCTGTCTCTGTTTCCAATTCCAGCCTGGGTTTCCGAAATAGCTTGTACGGTCCGTACAGGATCTTGTACGGACCGTATACTTGTCCTTGCCTTGGAGAATTGTTGCCTCTTGTTGTGGAACCTTCTGTGTGGTTGGGCTGATCTTGTACGGACCGTATGTAAACCTATACGGACCGTATGGAGAGAAGTTTTCGCCCATTTCCTGCAAAATAGAAATAAAACACAGCAGTACCACATTCTATTGATATTTAAATGAAAAGTCCACATTTTTAGGCTTTAAGGCACAAGTTCTGGTGTAAATTGGGGTCGCAAACTAGGCAAAATAAGGAGACATCAGAAGGTGTTGAATTTGTCGATATCTACTGCATACTCCATTGGGTTTGGATAGCGGAAGTCGATTTCTTGCCACAGCCCTTGGATTTCGTCAAAGTATTCTTCAATGGCTCGTCCTTCTTGTTTCACATGCATGACTTGAAGGTTGAGAGCATATACCTGGGCCTCATCACTTTCGTCATAGTAAGTTGTAGCCATTGCCTTCCATACATCTCTAGCAGTAGGGTATCGGATATAACTCCCCCTTAGTCGTGGTTCGAGAGAATTAATAATCCACCCTTTCACCACCACATCATCAATCGCCCACTTTTGATATGATGGTTCGGTTTGGGATGGTGCAGCCAGATCTCCAGTAAGGTGCCTTATTCTTCCTCTGCTGCGGGCGTACATTGCCACCGCTTGGCTCCAAAACGAATAATTAGTACCATCAAATTTTACATCAATAGGACTTGAATGAATAATACCCTTTGTCATGGCAACAGGTTGAGTTATGATTGGTGTCGCTGGTTGAGGGTTGCTTACGGCAGCAGCTTGTATGGCCGCCATTTGAGTCATCATTCTAGCCATCTGCTCAATCAAAGCTGTTGTGGTGGTCGACTCTTGGGATTCAGCTTCTGACATTGTTCTATTGAGTATGGATCGCTCCTTAGAGTAGTATAGCACAAGAAATTGGATTTAAAGACAAGAAAGGCAACAATTTCTATAGCTATACCACTAGGCAACCACGCTCTGATACCATTATAAAACTAATAATTGAATAACTCAAGAACACAAGACTCCCATGAATCTCCGTTCCCTCCCAGATTTTTATTTCTCTTTTTTTTGTATGAATTACGTGGCTGTTATATTCTTCTATTTATCAATTCAGAAAAAATTTCGTATCATGTTAAAACATAGAAACTAATATTATAATTGACAAATAAGCAAAGTTTTCTATTGCCGAAATTCACCATATGCATATATGATTGATCTCTTTCCTTCCTTCGAATAGGTACAGATCTTCTAGATTATTTGCTTGATCTTCAAGTTGTCAGGATCCGAGTGTAATCTTAACAAAATCTCTCTACTAGTCTTAAATATTTATCACTTTTAATGAAGGGGAGTGCTATACTAAGTGCACAAATTGTGATTTTGAGAGCTGAGAGAAATTTTTACACTACAATACCCAATTTACCCATAGTTTTTAAATTCTTGATAATCTAACATCTTTTTAATTCTATATATGTCTTGATTCGTTAATACTTGCAATTGTGCATGAAAGGAAACAATTAAATTCATTTATATACTAATAAGGAAGTTTGATGTACAATTTTTTTAACACACATATATTAACTTTAAATCTTTACAAGCTGGATTTTCTTTTTCTTTTTTGGCAGATAGCCCCTAGGCATTGTATAAAAGATCCTTTTAATATTCATGTCAAAATAGATCTGACGATCCAGATATAAGCTCAAAATTTGAGTCACTTATGGTGGTATGAATTCACATTACAAGTTGGTGTGCCCTGATTCGATAACTTGATATTCATATCATCAAAGATAACCGAATATTTCTATTTAGATTCGAACTATCTGATCAGAATTTGCACAAATATTAAAGATGCCCCATGCATCCCACCTATGGTTATTCATATTATAATTGATTATTTATGTTTATTTATCTTAAAAATTTCAGCAATCTAAGTATGTTGTTGCCTTTTTGAAATTTCAGTGTTATCATTTGTAGCATACTTAAATAAAATCTTTATAGTTTAAAGGACTTGAAACTTTGGCCTACAGGTGCATGCTCAAGGACAATTCAAAATTTGTAATATTTTCTTCCTAGTGCACTGGAACAAGCTCATGTATAAGCAACATGTGTAATATTTATTTTGTTGTTGTTAATACAATGCCATCGGGGCTATCTGCCAAAAAAAAATTAAGCATTTAAAAGTTTCTGTGTGTTAACAAAATTTTGCATCAATTTCCTTATTAGTATATAAATGAATTTAATAGTTTCCTTTCATGCACATTTACAAGTATTAATGAATCAAGACATATATATAGAATTAAAAAGGTGTGAGATTATTAAGAATTTAAAAACTAAGGGTAAATTAGGTACTATATGGTAAAAAATTATGTTAGCTCTCAAAATCACAATTTGTGCCCTCAGTATAGCACCACCCTTTAATGAATCCAATTTCAGGAAATATTCCTGCAGAGGTAGGAAAACTAACCAACCTTATTACCTTAGGGCTTTGTCAAACATTTATTGAAGGCACTATCCAAAAAGAAATTGGCAACCTTTGGAATTTGGAAAGATTAGGCCTAAATGGAAACATGTTATAATCAGATGAAATCCCATCGACTTTAGGTAATCTCACCAAAATGAATGTGTTCTATCTCAAAAACAATGCATTCACTGGGAGTATACCTGAGGAATTAAGCAATATGAAAGTGCTATATACCTTAAATCTTTCAAATAATCAATTGATAGGCTCAATCCCAAAAAAAATCTTCAATCTTCATTCACTTTCTATCAGCCTTGACTTGTCAACTAACTATTTGAATGGATCACTGCCACCAGAAATTGGTCATTTAAACAATGTATCAAGAGTTTACCTATCAAATAACAAATTATCTGGTCAAATTCCTAGCACAATTGACGGGTGCCAACTACTTCAATTACTTCATCTTGATGGAAACCAGTTCAATGGGTCTATTCCCTTCTCTTTGAGAAACATGATAGGGACGTTGCAAAAACTTGATATCTCCAACAATGCTTTATCTGGACCAGAACCTGGATTTGTTGGTCAGATGAAACTTAAACAGTGAATATTTCTTTCAACAATTTTGAGGGGCAATTGCCAAAGGATGGGGTTTTCAAGAATTATAGTGCAGTAGCCATAAGAGGAAATTGAAAACTTTGTGGAGTACCTGAAATGCATCTGCCCAAATCCATTTTATATAACCAAAAGAAGAAGCACTATTCCAAAATTATCATTGTAATAATTTTTTGTGTAGGTGGTATTACATGCTTCTGTATAACCATGTTTTTGATAGCCCATTTTTGTTGCTGAAAGGGATCTTATAATAGTCCCCTACCATCTGTGGTCGAAAATTCCGAGTATTAGAAAGTATCATACAATGATATTCTCAACTCTCAAGGCTACAAATCATTTTTCATTAGAGAATCTAATTGGAAGAGGCAGTTTTGGAGATGTTTACAAAGCTTCTATGAATTTTGTGAACGTGACAATTGTGGCTGTGAAGGTACTGAATCTGAAGCAGCGTGGTGCTTCTAGAAGTTTCTTCTCTGAATGTGGGGTACTAAGAAAATTCCGACACACAAACCTTATCAAAGTTTTAAGTTTATGCTCTTCCACAGACCACCATGGTAATGATCTTAAAGCTTTGATTTTTGAGTTCATGCCTAATGGCAGCTTATATACATGGTTGCATACTTGCATCCCGGCGTGTGTACAAATAGGCCATTTAGGAGTCTCAGCCTCATCCAAAGGCTGAATATTGCAATCGATGTTGCGACAGCTTACAGAAGTATGTGTGATTATTATTTATCTGAACTTTTTTGCAGAAAGAATGGCATTCAACAAAATTTGCTTGTCTCATATGTTTTTCTAAATACCTTAATAGATGGTAAAAACCTAGTTAGCTCCTAGATGTTAAATTGATATGTGAATAGTAAGTGTGCACAAACTTTCAGAATGCAAAATTAAATTTATGCATCTAATTAACCTTGGCGACATATACAAACGGAAAAAAGGAGGTCAATTCCTTTTCCCGCAATATTTACCACAGTATATTTGATTGAATTGAAAAGAAAAAAACAAGATTATGTTACTGATTTTGCTGCATAAGATTTAGAAGGATATGATTATAATTTGTAATATTTTTTAGAATATGGCATGAGATCGAGGTCAGGCATCGGTTGAAGGAGATGCATATAGCTTTGGTATTCTTTTGCTTGAGATGTTTACTGGAGTAGGCCCCACCGATGAGAGATTCAGAGATGGTTTGAGCCTCCACAATTAACATATGGCTTTCTGTGATTGTTTTACTGAGATTATCGACCACAAATTGTTCCCTGTAAATGATGAAGGAGAGAATGCAAATGCAGAGGACGTTCACGATTGCTTGGTTTCAGTGATTCAATGTGGTCTCTTGTGCTCCAAGTTGTCTCCAAAAGAGCGCATTGGGATCAAAGAAGTTGTCAATGTGTTGAATTTGGCTCGAATGAAGCTAGCTGCTGAAACGAGAGATATCAAAAGCGACAAATCAAAAATCGGAGTTCATGATCTATGAAATTCATCTTTAGTATTATTATTAAAATTACCTGGCTGTAAAGTATCTATAAGCTATGATGTCTATATTTGTATATTAACCCACTGATGTAATTTGTATACAGTAAATTGATTTAAAATATTACAGTCATATGGCTTCTTTTTTTTTCTTTTTTTTTTTTAAGTTCACAGTCATATGACTTGTCAACAAATCAGCAGGTTATTTAATCTATTAAACTATGCAACTAATATTGTTATAACCAAGCTAGCTAGGGTTTATGTGATATGATTACTAAGCCAATAAGAAAAGTTAGATGAGAGATTTTTCTGTCAATATTTAAGTAAGGCAATTTGACATGAACTTTATTCCAATAAGAAAAAAGAGTCAATAATTACATCAGTTGGACAATTCTAATATACCTCTCTATCTCCTTCTCTCGCGGCAGTGTAAAATTAATTAAGGACATTTTTTTCATAAATGACACAACATAATTTAGAACTTAATTATTTAAAAAAAAAGTTGCACATGTTATTTTCCTTTAAAAAGAGCGCGGCGGAAGAATTAAAATTATGGGAATTTTCTTCACTTTTCTGGTTTTAAAATCACGTTAGAAATGTGCAAATATTCGAAATGACAGAGGCAAGGCAAGTCATAATTCCATAGTTGGATCCAAATCAACTAAATGAATTAGAACATTAGTAAAAAAAACATATACTTGAATATAATTCACACTTGGATCTTATACATTGCAAATCCAGAATCTATTAAATAACAAAGAATTGTTGTCATTATAATATATTAAATATTATTTTGAGTTTATTTAAATATAGAATAATTATATAGAACCCTCCATTCCCATCCCCCCTTCATCCCCGCAGTCCTAAAAAGAAAAGTTGCTAACTAACTTTTTGTCTTTTAGTGGGGGAACAATATTTTTTGTTGTTGAACAGCAATGGTTAATACTACAATGAACGAAGTTAAATACTATATCGATGCACGGTAAATACATTAAAGACTGAAATTAAATACTGCAGGAAATTTAAACCATCAAATTGTCGGTAACTAATATTTTTGGTCTTTTAGTAGGGGGATATGAGGGGATGGTGGTGCGGAAACAATAATTACAGATTGATAGACATTATTACCACTGACTCTAATTGTTAAGAATAATTATATAGAACACCACATTCCCATCCCCTCTTAAATACTAACTCCCCTAAAGTTAAATATTAACATTCCTAAAGTTAAATACTGATGTGTATAAAGTTAAATACTAAGATATAGGATGCTAAATAGAATCCATGCAACTTATTTATAATTTTAGAGATTAATACTTTTGACTTTAAAGATAAATACTAACGTTCATAATGTTAAATACTAACATTTCTAAAGTTAAATACTAATGTGCGGGACGCGGGAACATTAGTTTGTCATTTTTTGTGGGGACAGATTGTGTCGCTGTTGGACGCAGACGGTTAATACTCCAATTAATAGAGTTAAATACTTCTTCGATGCACTATTAATACTCCAATGAATAGAGTTAAATACTGCACGAAATTTAAACACCAAATGTCGGAACCTAATTTTTTTTGTCTTTTAGTGCGGGGACGCAAATGTCGGAACCTAATTTTTTTTTCTCTTTTAGTGCGGGGATGAGGGGACAGATATGTTAAATTTTTGTGGAGACATATATTGTTTCACTGTTGGGCAGACAGTTAATACTCCAATGAATAGAGTTAAATACTTGTTCGATGCACTGTAAATACATTACATATAAATGTTAATACTACGCGGAACCAGATTTTTTTGTCTTTTAGTGCAGGGATAGAGGGGGGATGGGAGTGCGGGGACAGTTATTTGAGTCCTTAAATATATTAAATCAAATAACTGATCTAATTAGTTAAATTACAATTTTAATTGATTTTTAATCTAAACATTTATTATATGAAATAATTATACTAACTTGTATTATGTATATATTATTATTATTTAAACATTTTGAACTAAAATATTAAATATGATTTGAATAGGATTTAAAATACGGTTACACCGAAGAATTTTCAATGCATTTAGTTGGGAGAAAAATATTGATTTTTGGGAACATTCTATATATCACTTTTGGAATAATCATTTAATATTATTATACGTAATTATTCGGCTATAATTTTATTTATTTGATACTTTTTTAATTTTTAATTACATTTGTACAATTTAAAGATCAAATGTTATTAATACATTTTTTTTTCCTCTTTCGAAGCAAAACCCAAAAATTAATTCAACTTACAATTAAAATATGAATCAGTCTAGCATGTAAACTATTTTCATCTGATTGCATACGCAATCAATTGAAAATTATAATATTTAAATATGATATTTCACCATATATGTTTGATTTTTTTTCCGTCCTATATCGAGAACACAATTGTTGTGAACAAAATCAATTTTTTCATGAGTCATTCATGCATTCATTATTTGCGTGAAACTTTTTCTTTTTATAATTCATTTTATAAAGTTATCTATTATACAATTGCAAATTACTATCTACCATGAGAAAAGATGACTGAAAATAACAACCAAATTTATTATTAATTTTAGATAAATAAATCTTACAAGTTTCCTATATAAGATGTCAGAGTAAATCAAACTTTTGAATATTGTTTGATTCTACGCACAATCTCAAATTTTGATTTAAAATTTATTAAATTAAGAATTAAAATGATAACTCGAGAAATTGTATAATTAAAGTTCCTGTCTAAATTTATAATTAGTAATTCATTTTTTCATTAATTAGAACAATTATTTCTAATTCATTATAAAAGATATTTGTTATATAATCGGGATTGATAATTATAAGGAAAAAAAAAGGGAGAGCAAAATTTATTATTTATTTAAAAAAAATTATATTTTTCATTAAATATGGTATAATAACTTTGGCATATTGTAGATACTTATTTAATTTATTCTTATGATTATAATTGTTTATTTGTGAAGTCCATTAATTTATCATGTTTATTTGTGTTCAATAGTTAAAACGAAGTATTATTATGAATTATTTGTAGTTTGGTCGCAAAAGTCTTAGTTAACTTATAAAAACAAATCCAATAAAATTATATTGAGAAGTTTTCAATACGAAATAGAAAGTCCTAATGCCAAAACATCAAATTAGATTATAAAATGAAGATATCAAATTTGATTATCAAATCCAATTAAGTTATCAACCAGAACAATTTGATTATAAAATGAAGCTACCAATATAATATGCATATTGAAACAAACTTTTTCATGTTCATGTTACTAAGAAAACCACGTGCGCTGAGAGTGTGCATTATGTGAAAAATGCAAAGTACTCTTATATAGTAAGCCCAAGCCCAAGCCCAAACTATCAAACAATCAAATTTCCCATATTAGACATGAGGAAAACGAGAGAGGGGGGTGTCCGATGCTCATCGGACCAGAACAGTGTTCGATGGGTGTCCGGTACCGTTCGATCTACTTCAAGATCTGTGCGCACGTATGTTAAAGCAATCAGCACGGGTATTAAAGTGATGCGCACAGATTTTAAAGTGAATTGGACGGTATCGGACACCCATCGAATATATTCTGGTCCGATGGGCATCAGACACCCTCCTCTCCCGAGGAAAACCCTCAGGGAAGGATACATCTAAGACATTCTTACTGATATCCATGACACTTGGATCAGTATCCATAGATTAATTGATATTTGTCAGAATTTTAGGTAAAAGATAAGTAAATTGACTTTTATAATATCCTCTTAAGCTGTCGAACAACAAGCAAACGTGTCTCTAAAAGAAGATCCACAAGAAAGAACACCAATTTCACACATTTTAACTATTTTATCGTCTATCACTATAAGAATAAGTTACTATCTGCGAGAATAAATTTTATAGCAAACAAATTTTTAAAAAATTACATTACAACAAAACAAATTTAGGAAAATATCATTGCCACAAACAAAATTTACAAAAATAGCACTACGGTAAATTTTTTTATCAAAAATAGCATTCCTTCAAACAAAAACCAAAAATAGCAGTCCCGTAAACAAAATTATTGAAAAGAGCATTCCTTCGTACAAAATTACCAAAAATAGAATTGAATGAAAAATATTAGCGCAAATAGCATTATCTCCAACAAAATTAATGAAAATAGCACAAGCAAAATTTACAATCATAGCATTAACACCAACAAAATTAACTGACATAGCATTAACACGTACGAACAAAATTTGTAAAAAGAGGCGCATTAGCGCTATTCAAATTAAGAAAATAACATTACAAGAAACCATATTTACAATAGTAACATTATAGCAATTACATGCAAAAACAGCATTAACACAAAAAATTTGTACAAATAGTATTACAGAAAACAATATTATTGAAAATAGCATTACTTCAAACAAAATGACCAAAAATAGCACAAGAAAAATTAATGATCATAGCTTTACCACAACGAAAACTAAGCAAATATAGCATTACTGCAAACAAAATTTATGAAAATAACATTAAGAGAAACAAAATTTAAGAAAATAGCATAAGACAAACAAAGCAAGCAAAAATAACAACAGAAACACAATACGGAAGTCAGCTACAAAGTTCAGTAACCGGTTATTTAACGACGCACTTCTCTATAATTGGCTTAATTAAACAACCATTCAAACAGACTGGATTAATCCACATGAATTCACAACAAATTATACCTGCATATTTAACCGGCGATAGCACCTGGGTGTGGGTTATCAGTAAAACAAGTCACACAATATCTATATCATTCCATTTCACACGATCATATCATTTCTCAAATTCTCATAACACACAGTCATATCATTTCACAATTCAAATTCGAACCTCAGACCCGCTATCCCGTTAAATATGCCTTATTAATCCAATACCCAATTCAAAATCCAATTCAACCAAACAAATCGAAAACACAAATTATAGAGAAGTCCAATTATCTGTTAGCGATCAATTCAGAAAATCTAAATCAAACTGCAAGGACTGTTCAGAAGCAATGCGACGTAGTCGGAATTTCAATAGAACCTACAATCCAACAAATAATCAATATCAAAATATATCTTTTATTTTCTCTAAATTTTCTTCACATTTTACAAAAATAGCATTAAGGCACAAAATTTACTAATAGCATTAAGGCAAACACAATTTCCGAAAATAGCATTAAGCAAACAAAACTTGTACTTCAACTTTAATTTGATTGATAAAATTTGAGATGCCAACTGATTGTTGTAATGATGAATATTTTTTTTCTTCTGTATCTATAAAATTTCTGTAAAATAAATATAATATAAATTCTCAAGTGTTATTCTCCAAGCCGATATTTTTCTGCGGCATAAGACAGAAAAATTAAACCTATAAATAATTACGAAAATTACAAATATAGTACAGACAGCGCGGTACTAGTCTATGATTTTGCCAAGTAGACGATTTTTATATGATCCGAAGAGCATATAAATATATAAGTGATGTAATTTACAATTATATAACCAAAAAGATTGGCATTTAAATAGCTGAATAGATTGACATCTTTATAACTTGAAAAAAAAATATTATTATAAATTCTGATTGAGAATTACTCGTGCATAACCTCATACGTAATTATTAAAAAAAAAACTAACTTTAAAATATTCAACCCCTTTAATTTTTCTATTAACAGTTTTTTATAAAAATAAATGATGAAATTAGATATATATATATATATATATATATATAGAGATGGGCTATTGTACTTCGCGAAGTAAAGCGAGTGCTTTACTTCGCGCTCGTTTGAGCTTTTCAAAGTTCAAAACGTCGATCCGAACCGTTCAAGTTGATCTCCATATTGAAATGTGCTTGGAGACCAAATTTTACAATTTTTGGAATTTTTTTTCTATTTATTAAGCCACTTTGAAAATTCCTGATCCAACGGTTTCACTGTTCAAACAGTGAAACCGTTGGATCAGGAATTTTCAAAGTGGCTTAATAAATAGCAAAAAAATTCCAAAAATTGTAAAATTTGGTCTCCAAGCACATTTCAATATGGAGATCACATCTAACGGTTCGGATCGACGTTTTGAACTTTGAAAATAGAGATACGAGCGCGAAGTAAAGCACCTGCTTTACTTTGCGAAGTACAATAGCCCATCTCTATATATATATATATATTTCTATGTTTAAAAAATATTCACCATCTTATGTCATGTCGCAGAAGTCTAAAAAAATTACTTCTTAAAATTGTATTTCGAAATTTTAAATTACTATTTAGTAAACTTATTAAATTATATTGTCATGTCGCGTTACAATCTAAATTTTTAATGAGGCATTTCTGCATTAATTATTTAGTAACAATATTTATAAACCATTATATAAACTTTTTTGTTATACAACCGGGATTAATAATAATTATGAGGAAAGTAAGACTAAAAAGTAGATAGCAAATTTTATTATTTAGTTTTGAAAATAACTTTTACATTTTTCTTATTAAAGATGTTAAGTGTATAACTTCTGAATATTGTAAATGCTTATGTAAATTATTCTAATTATTATAACTATTTATTTGTTAAATCCATGAATTTAACATGTTTATTTGTTTTCCATAGTTAATAAGAAATATTATTATGAATTATATGTAGTTTTGAGTCAAAAATCTTAGTTAACTTATAAAAACAAATCCAATAAAAATTATATTGAGAAGTTTTCAATACGAAATAGAAAGTCATAATTCCAAAACATCAAATTTGATTATAAAATGAAGCTATCAAATTTGATTATCTAATGCAACGAAGTTATCAATCACAAGAATTTGATTATAAAATGAAGCTAACAAAAAACAATAAGCATGTTGAAACAAACTTTTTCATGTTCATGTGAATAAGAGAAGCACGTGCGCTGAGAGTGTGCATTATGTGAAAAATGCAAAGTACTCTTTTATAGTAAGCCCAAGCCCAAACCCAAGCCCAAACTATCAAACGATTTAAGGCCCTGTTCGGCAGCTAAATGGGCTGGGAAATGGGTTGAGGAAAGGAGAATTTATAAACTGATTTTTACTGTTCATGTGGGAAAAAAAAAATTCAGTCTGAGTGAATTTTTTTTTTCCCACGTGAACAGTGAAAATTCTGCTGCAGCCGAACAGGGCCTAAAATTTCATCTCTAATTTGATCCGGCCATATAATTTGTGATGAAGTTGTAGCCGTACAATCCTCAATTAGTGCGAACTGTCTATGTTTGTATCGAAATTATATAATGCTAAATTAAAATACGCAAAACATTTTTTACGGTCTACTATAATTTTACTTTAATTAGTACTAATTAAAAGTGAAGGCCATAGGTATCTATGTTTGGGACTAGATTATTAATAAATACATTCAGAAATTACAAAACCTTTGTGTGAGTGCCCTAATCATATAAAAGAAAGGCACCAAATTAAAATTTATAAATTCTTAAAGATTAATTCAAAATGTGTACTTGCAATATGTACTTATATTTCTTTAAAATAAATTCAGGACAGTTAATTGTCAAATAATACAAACTTTATAGCAGTATATATAAATCGATCCATATATCAATTCCACAATGTTTGAAGTTAGATTAATGATTAACATTGCAAAATTGTTTTAATTGCATTTCAACAAAATCACACATGCATCTTTTCCCTCTGAAATTTTTTTAATGGGCGATCAACATGAACTCTTTCTAGGTGAAGGAAACTTTATTTGAACAAATCCAAATTACTCCTCCAAATTTGATTTATGAATATATGAAAAACAATTTAGTTAAGATTTGATTTTTAAATAAAACCCAATTTAATTAAATATGTATATTTTACGACTCGTTTTATGTACGAACTTGTGTATATGAAAACAAATAAAAAATAAAACAATATTTAACAAGAAAAAGAAATTATTATTTTTTTTTTGTATGGTTCTGCCTAAATTAGAATATATTTTTATAAATATTATGATTGTTTCGACACCCCAAAAAAGGTTTTAAATATATCATAAAACTGCATATATATTTGATTTTTTTTTAATAAATATATATGTGTGTTGTGTGTCTAAGAGCAAATTCCAATTCTAAATTAATTAGATTAGGAATTTGATCAATCCGATGGCTCCTCAGCTCCTTAGGGTGTCACACACCAACGAAAACCGATCTCAACCACCTCCACTATTACTAAAGTTCAGACAATCCTCAGCACCACCCGCACCACCCTTTTCAGTAGAGGCAACTACAAAAGTAACAAAAAAAATATTTGATTTCCTCTAATATTTTTAGTTAAAAAATCGTAAGAAATATTCCCCAGAACAAATTATAACAATTTTTTCTATCATTCTCAATCTTATTTGTTCATTTATTCATTATATTCAGTTTCAATTGTATCACAAGTAATAAGCCTATAAAATGGTTTTGAAGTAAGGATTTCAAAATAATAATGAGCACATGAATGTTTCATAAAAAATGTATTTTTGTTCACACCAATGGTGTTAATACTTACAGTAAGACAAAGGGAGGGATATCAATCTGCACCGTGAAATTTATATTTAAATATTATTATTCACATATGGCAATCACTTATAAATAATTTATAAGATTGATTTGGATTTTAATATAACTAGAATGCAGCATAAAAGTTGAGACATAAAAAATATAGAAATTTTCAATTGATGGTTATTTAATAAAATAATTAATTTCGTAAATTGAATTAAGTATACCCCACGCATTCAATAACTTTCAACCGTATAATTAAATTTGATAATAAATATTTACTATTTCAACGATTGAAAATATGATGACTTGATATGCTTTAGAAGTATTGAAGCTAAACCACATTTATGGTGTATATAGATGAATTTATTCCAACGCGGAAAAAGATATTATTATTATTATTTTTTTGTTTTTTTAAGAAATAACAGCATAATAAACTTGTACAAATTCAAAAATTAAAAATTCACTAATCAAAGGTCTAATATAACAGTTATAATGACAATTCAAATGTTAGTAATTTTGTCAAATAAAGAATGACATATTTAAAGATAAAAAAATAATCATTAAAACCCAAAATTCTGAAAATAATGTTCAAGATTACTCATACAATTAATACTAATAGTATAAATTACTCAGACCTTAGTTAACATGACATACTTCCATTAGCATTTCATCTGAACTGTTAACTGACTCCTTTTTTTATGTATGATTTTCTATATAATTTAAAATAAAATAACATTGTATTGTAAAATTGGCCACATTCTCCATAGAAAGAGGAAGATTCTGTAAAGCATATATTCTTGGAATGTCTATACATCAAAAGAGAATTCAGGCTCATGGTTTGCATGTATTTATGATTGTTTTTATGTTTTTTTAATTCTCTATACCTGATAGCTTCTAACAAGTTCCTTTAAAAAAAAAAAAAAAAAACAACTTCGCACAGATAAATGGACGCAAAATAATATTAAAAAGATTTTAGTCATCACACACTTCGTTACATGGAGAGAAAGATGTGCTAACATATTTCAAGATCGGTGCAAGACGATAGAACTAGCGGATGAGGTACACGAGCAATGGTTATACTTGAATAATTAATCAGACATTTAGCCTCTTCCCTTATTGTTTCTTCTTTTCTCTGTTTGTTCTTTTTTTTTCTTTTTCTCCTGGGCCTTTCTTCTCTCCTTTTTAAATGACTCAAAGGTAGGGGTGCAGATGGATTGGATATAGATCGTAGTGTGCTAAAATTATATCCGTATACACTTTTATTTTTCGGATACTGTTATGGATCGGATATTAGATGGATATGAATACGGATCGGATATTACAGGAATACGGATATTGATATCCGCTTTTTATAATAGTGAATAACATAAATTTTTTATAATATATATTTATTATTCGGATACGGATAATTAAATTATAAAATCATATCCATATCCGTACTCACATGAATATTTGGATATTCCGTATCTAATTTTTGAATACGGACATAATATCCGATCCATTTGCAACCCTACCCTAAGGCTCATAATCCGTAAGGGGCGTCAAAGGTTTTAATTTCAAAATCTGCTAATGTGTAAATATCATCGTTTTAATATATAAATAGGGAACTGATTAATTCCTATTTGTCAAAAAATGGATATGAGCACCAATTCTCATTTCTAAACAGTGTTTTGAAATTTGGTTTTTATTCGGTATTCAGAAGGCCACCGAATACTACATATACGGTATTCGACCGCATATGCGGATTTTTATTCAGATTTATATATGCGGATTTTAAAATGAGAATTCATATTAATTTGTATGCAAATTAATAAAGTATCTAATATTTTATATCAAAGGCCGAATATGCTACTGAATATGCAGAACTGAATAATGAATATGCGGAACCGAATGCTGAATATGCAGAACCAGATACCGAATAAATACCAAATATGTGGAACCGAATACCGAATATGCGGAACCGTATACCGAATATGCGGCCGAATATTCAAAACCGAATATTGGACCAAATATTTATTTTCTATGCGGATTCCAACCGAATATGAATATTCGGCTGAATAGACCGAATTTTAAAACACTGTTTCTAAGTGATGGTCCGAACAGACCGGCCCTTATGGAAAACACTTACAATATTCTAATTCATGATATGTTATCATTAGCCCACCCAAGAAAAATTGATTTCTCACAAATATTGAAGAAAATAAGTTATTCATTAGCAACAACCAATTAATTAAGAAGCAAATTTGAAATTAATAATCTAATAAATGGAAAAAATAATAAAACATATATAATTGACGTCCTCGAAGGACTTCATGAATTGGGTACTATATATTTGATAACAAATAGGGTCTACAATAACACTGAAAATAATTGTTCTATTGTATGTACCCATATAGACAAAAATAATAATAATAATAATATAAGTGCATGAAGGGTGAAATTTCTGATCCATATTCGATCCGTATTCAAAAACTTAGATGTGAATATCCGATATTTGAATATCCGTGTGGATAAGGATATTGATATGATTTTACGTTTCAGTTATCCGTATCCGAAGAGTAGATAAATACCATATATTTTAATAAATATTACAAAAAAATTATGTTATCTACTATTGTAATTAGATAAATATTATGAACTTTAATATATTATATTATTTTAAAATTTTCCAATTTGATCTGAATCTGTATCTGTATTCGTCTGATATTCGCTCCGTATCCGTATTCAAAATATTTTAAAAATATATAAATATGGTTTTATCACTATCCATTCCGTATCCGCTCCGTTTTCAACCCTAGCATGAGCACATAAACTACTGATATGCGGTGTGCATTTGTAGAACACACACCCCTGTGAAAGGTACCTTATAGTGACTTTATTAGGCACCAAGACAATATAAACGATTCCAATGAACAAGTAACAAGGTAATCTTGGATATTGTGCTCGTATGGTAAGCCGAAATTTTTATTTATACCTATTAAAAAAATAAATCAAATAATTACTATTTTTGAAAAATTAAAAATATACCATGTTCGTCAATTGAACTGGTGAATCCAAAAGAGAGAGTCCGTCATTTCAATTGACGGACCATATTTTTCTTTTTTAACCAGCCTATCCAGGTTAACATTTCAAATTTATCTCTATGTCAATACACGTGTGTACGCTAGAAAATTAGTGCTGTGACACTATCTAGCATAACATTATTCAAACATCTAAACATTGGCATATGCACCAAGTCCCTTAAGTACTCACTGTTGGTGTGAGCACATGCACCTCAGCACATGGTCGTTGCATTTTTTGTTGTGGAACATCATGGCCGTTGCTTGATAATGAAGAACAATATTACGCTATCAAATTTGAATTGAGCAAGTATATGTACATCTATTTGAATTAGTGAAAGAGCCTCAAAAGAAGAAAAAAAATAAAAAATTGGTCCGCTAAATGAATTAGCGGACTTCTATTTGGGTATGCCTATTTAATTGATGGACGTGGTAAGTTTCTAATTTAATTTCTCAGAAACAGTGGTTGTTTGATTTTTTTTTTTTAATTTATGGTATAAATAAAATTTCGGTATGGTAGGACCTACTATAAGGATGTTGAAGCTAATTGACAAGCATTGACTGCTACAGCTCGTCTCCTGCATATATGCGTATGTTAACATTAGCTCTCTAATGATAGTTTGTCCGATAAGAATCAAATTCCCCGGATGTATGAATCAAAGAATATTGTTGTCGTCTATAATTAAAAGCTTTGGAGAGAAGTCTTGTCCAAAATGAATTCGAATAGATTCCCAACAAAAGTTAGCACAAAATGCATTATTTAAACGGTTTTGAACCCTCGTTCTTCATTAGTATTGTTCTTATTCAGTTAATTAATGACTAACGAAAGGGAGCACAACTCTTCTTTATAAGAAAATATTAACTTTTTTTCACCCAAACACACAAAAAGGAACATATTAACATTAATACATAATTATATATCAAGAATTTTAACTTATATGGAAAATATTTTTAGAGCAGTACACAAATGATGGATATTTCAAAAATAACAATAGTTAATTACAACTAACAAAACAGCACTTAGATATATATACCAAATTGCACGGCTATCCTAAACCCTGCAGAGCAATAGGCCGATATACATTTATTCTTACAAGGAATAAACACAAGGTTAGATAACACCATCCTGTTTTATGCTTTTGACTACAAAATATTAATCCAAGACATCAATACCAAATTACATACACACCCAAGGAATAACCTCAAACGTATAAAATGCTTTGTTGAATAAACTTACACAAACAAACATAAATTAACTTCTAATGGTACGAACATAATTATCCTAAAATTCAAATATAAATACCATAAATGCTTGTTAGATACCTGACGGTCGTAGGAAAACACTTTCAGTCGATGAGCACCAATATACCCCTGCTTTGTATAATCACAAAACTATTTTTGAATATGAATTAACGCATTTCAGAGACACTCGATCATCTACTAGGAGCTTTAAGACGTTTAGCTTTTGATAACATAACTACATCATCCTTGCAATTTCTCTATCATTTCTAACGATTGGTTCATATTTTACCAATTGTTAACATCACTAACATTGGTTATTTTAATTTTTTTTTATATGGATCACATTTCTTTTAAATAACAAACGGCCAGTAATGATCATGTCTTTTTCCAACCTAAGTGGTTTACGTTGGCAATTACGATAAGTGATAAGGAATCTTTCTTGATCATAATCATCTTCTTACATACTTGAGTACCTATATATAACATCATATCATACGAGCATGTGCATCAGAGAAAGAATTTTTTTGTAGACAGACAAGACTGTGTGTCTGTGTGAGAGAAAGTGAAAGAGAGACAAGAGAGAGAAGAGAATGGGGGATATTGCAGCAGCTCCTGATGTTGCTGAACATGCCCGTTTTCATGTCATGACGACTGGACCAATTGCAATTGCTATAACAGGGCTCTTGGCCTTGGGCTTCCTAGCAGAAATCACCCGTTTCCGCTACTGGCGGGAAAACGTATTCCTTCAATTGTTGCTAACAATTGCCAAAACCCCTATAGTGCACTGGATTGGACAATTCCAGGCATTTGTCGTCAATGTTCCCTACTATAACGAGCTATATCTTGTCTGGGGAGTGCTCCTGATGGCCGGCTTCAGCAGCTTCTATTCAATCATCGAACACACAATCTACACCACTAACAAGAAAAAGCTAATTCGCGCCAACGAAGGGATCCTTCTGGTGAACTATGTTGGTGGGTTTCTTCTCCTTTTGTACTATACTTTATGGTACACAAAGGTCGGGTTCTGGTACTACCGAGCTGGTGACGAGATTTTTGGCAGTGTAGCTCCTGCATCATCTGATTCTGAACCATGGACCAGTAGAGGGCATTTTGCTTTTTCACTTTGGGGGATTTGCTGCATTTCACTAATAAAGAATTTGTACCAGATATATAGTTATTATTTTGCCGACCGATCCTTTGGGTCGGCTAACACCAAATGGGTTTCCTTCTACATGAAGAGGACTGCAAATGTTCAGAATTTTAATCCAAAAACCATGACCGGATATAGCTACATTCTTCTCGAAACGAAGCTTCCTAAGGCCGGTTCCCCACCAAACTATGAGATCGATATCAAAGATGAAGATCTGATTACCATCGAACATGTGTGGCTGTCAGAAGGGCAGCTCCTGAAATCCAGTGGTGATCTAGGCAACAATCTGAAGGAGTTATGCCTCTCTTTCGCTTTGTTCAAGATGCTGAAGAGGAGGTTTGTAGAAGGATGCGAGACAGCTGAAGCTAGCCGGAAAGAGACTTGGGACTTCATTCACCATGGACTCCTTGAGCCTTCGCCAGAACGGGCTCTTAGAGTGATCAACAAGGAGCTAATATTCCTTCGAGATCTCTTCTACACAAAATATCCTACAGTATGAGGGTTTGGTTTCCCAGTTTATACTTTAATTTTTGGTATCCTGTTTGCCTGCTTCTTAGGAATTTTCTTCAAACTTCTCCACTACAACCCCCCTACATGGGACTTTCACTACACCATTAATGGCATTGATCTAGATCTTATTGTGACAATATTTATTTTGTCCACTGTCATTATAATAGAGGTATATGAGTTCACTCATTACTTCTTCTCCGACTGGTCAAAGGTGTTCGTGGTCTGTAAGTACGTTAAAAGCCAGATTCTTGATCACTTACTGATCAACAAGGTTTTGTGGTTTTTCTAGTACTCTCTGCTCGAATGTTGTTCTTGCCATTGTCGGGCAAAACTCAAATTTTTGGGGTACAGGTGCAGGCTAAGGAAGGTAAAAGATGTCTGCTCAATGAAAGTAAAAATCATGCAGGCCATTTTACCAACCCTGAAGGAGTTTCTCGACAACCCTGCAAAAATAACAGCTTCATCACACACTGGAATTGAAGGAGAACTGCCTCCTTGGGTGCCTCCTTGGATGCGTGAATTACATAACCCCATTCAAATGATATTGATCTGGCATGTCGCCACCAACTTCTGCTGGATGGACCAAAAGAATGCAAAACGTCAATGGTTGGAGAAAAACACGGAGCCAGTGGCATTAATCTTATCAAATTACTGTGCTTATTTGGTGGCCTATGCACCTGAACTACTCCCTATAAATACTTATGAATGCACAGTCATGTTCGAAAGAATCATCGAAGAGACATGTAACTTCTTTTTGAAAAGTTCCAAGGAAGAAATGATAGAAAATATGGAGAAAGTTGGAGATAATGACCAGTCTGTTATTGGTCGTGGTGCACAACTAGGGAAGGCCCTGAAAAATGTGTTCAAGGTGAATGGAGATATGTGGGATTTTCTAGAGAAGGTTTGGGCGGGGCGGTTGCTGCTTCTTGCTCCATCAGAGAATAGTGTTGCACATGCAATGAAGCTGACCGAAGGAGGTGAGTTCATCACCTATCTATGGGCTCTCTTATATCATGCTGGTTTCCTTCAGTCGAGTTTCAAAGATAGTACTACCTCTATGGCTTAGAATGATCATGATTTGGTGTTAAAGTTCTAATATGTTTAGTTTGGAAAATGTATTGTTGTATTATGATATAAGTCATTGTTCTCCATCCCAAAGTGAGTGGATCAATTGTCGCAATTAGATAGACAAGGAATATGAGTTGATTCTCATTTATAAAAGTTGAGAATTTATTCATATACCATGTGCGACAATTGCATCACTACTTTCTATCTTGATATTTTGTTTTTCTTTTTCTTTATGTATTTGGTGTATATATGATGAACACGTGAATGTGTGATCTATGTGTATATGGCAGTGGTATCTAGTATGTGCAATCTATGTGTATTTGTCACCTTCGTTCTTTGTGTTACTTGTTGAGCCATTTACGAGTAACCAATATATATAATAATATGCAAGGCATTGTTTATACATATGAGAATTATTAGATGAAATTTTATCCCCGAATGTGTATTGATAGTTCAACAGAATGAAATCTAGTTTCATGTTAAAAACAAAAGACCCCTCATGCCAGCATCATGAGCATAGTTAAGCACACAACATCACCGAGACGCTAATAATTTGGTAGAACCATTGTACACAACTAATGCACGAAAACCAGTCTTAACGCTCCGATTTAAATCAAAAGCAGATACTTCTAGTAAACTCAACTGCTCTGATCTAATCAGAGGTTTTTGTTGGGAGTCTTTTCAGGGACCAGAACTGTTGGATTTCATACAAGCAGAGAAAGGTTTTCGGTCCTATGCAAAGAATTTGTCCTGAATTTCATGTTTTGAAAATTTTGAATATTGTTTTGGATGCGGTGATCTTTATGGAATTTGTGTTGATTTCGGTTGAACATTGGCATTGCTGAATCCCACAGCCCAACCAGCACAAGCCTGCATGTTGATTCCGGTTCGAGCGGAGTAATCCCTTGAGCAAAAATGGAAGTACAAAATTACAAATTTGTAATTATTTTAATAAAAATTGGAAATTACTAATTTTGACAAATTCGTGTATAAATATATGGAAAATTGAAAATAAATGTTTTGGCTGATATAATATTTGCAGAAGTGCTCTGAAATATATTGACTTCGCATATTTGTTTGAATGGGTCAAGGCTACGAGGGAGAAGAAGTAAGAAGGGCCTGCAGCTTAATTGGGCTTATTGGACCCAACTGACACAGCGAGAAATCACTGTCAAGGGGACTTGAGTTGCTGAGCAACGGGGTCCCCAGCGACAGTCTTCCTTCCTCTAGCGAAAATGAACAAGGGATTTTATTGAATTTTGGTTGGAACGTGTGAGGAAGTGCCCTAATTAAGTAACATATAAAAAGAAAGGCACCAAATTAAAATTGATAAATTGTTAAAGACTACGTGAAAATGCCAATATATAAATTGCTTAAAATAAATTCAGAAACTTAAATTCACATGTAGATGCATCACTCGTAAGGTAGAAGGATTTCAACGGTTTGGATTCGTCATTCAAAGTTAATCCGATAGGTTTTAAAGTTAAGAGTATAAAGGAGCTAGGTACTCCTAAGAGAACCCTAGTTCTACTATATTTTAAAGTTAAGAGTTTTTTATGTAGTGTTTTTATGTGAAAATTGTTACATTAATATATTTAATAAAAAATAACTTATGAAGAATTATTGCTTGGGTATATTCAGAATAATATCCCATTCACATGAAAAAAAATTTAGCAACCAATCAAATTAGGAAAACGTCACATTTAAATTGCATGGATACTAAATCATTAAATCTATTACATGGGGACTCATTTACATGGGTAATAAATTTATTGCATGAGATGTTTATTTACATTGGCCTGGGCCGACATTTATTAAACCCTTGCAAAAAGGTTTGCGCACTGAACTGCATGGGCTAGCTACGGCCTACGGGATCAATTACAGGACCAGAACCTTATTAGAGTTTTGAAAAGGGCTGAACATACTAGATCCAGATGTTAAAATATTAAATAGGCCACACAATTTCTGATGACGATAATTGTTGGCAATATAGAAGAGTAAGCATGCATGTACAAGAATATGTTTTTGTTTTTGTTTTTGTTTTTGAGAGATCAACTATATATTATAATTAATCTGAACAAAAATAAATATTTGCACACAAAATGAATTTCTTACACAACTTGGTTCTTGAAAATAATCAATATGTATTATTGCATCAGCAAAGAATTAATTCCTCCAACTTGGCTATTTTTTTTCCACAATATAATCTCTATTACATGAACACATATCAGTATAAGGCATGGCACTGGATATAGTATCTTATAGACAATGGCGAGGTGTTTAATTCTTTTTGGTCCCAAGAACAAAAAGCAAACTCCAGAAACCACAAAGAAGACCGAAAATGCCCAAGAAGTGAAAGCCGTCTGATTAGCTCGTGTAGCGCTTGTCATGCAGAAAGCCATCACAATCAGAGCAACATATAATGGAATTACGAATGACAGAAGCAATGGATTTTTGAGATTATTATATACCAATTCAAAGAAGTAGAGAAGCAGTGCAATAGCTGTGAGAAACAGAACCTCGCCGCACCAGCTTTTGAGATCAGGCAACTGAGCATGAACGTCGTCACCATTGCTTGCTTGAATTTCCACATTGGAGGAAACATTATCACCTCTGCTTAAGTAAATATTATGCATGGTTCAGTTGAATATGATCACAATATATATGGTAATAATATTAATTAACCTCTTCAGATAAATTTTACAGATAGAATTAAGGTACTTAATTACCTTGTAGTTACGGTGATGTTGATGTTGGAAACATGAACGTGACTGGTTCCAGCTCTCTCTTTATCCATGAGAGGAGCAGATCTAGGTTGAGTACTTTGGTCTTTTGGAGAGGCAAATTAATTAAAGAGCAATTGAGTTGAATTGATGGTTTATTTCGGTAGAAGTGAATCTATTATATATATATATATATAATATTACCCCTAATTAATGTCATACGTACTTATCATAATTTTAAGGATTAATGCTATTAATATAAACAAAAATTAAACTTCTATTTTGTGCTGGCTTCTAAATAAACGCTGCTATATATATACTAGATTATAAAATATGGTCGTGCAAAATTAGCTACATATTGCCAACGAGGTCAATATATATATATGGAAGTTGTATATTTATCACGGCAATTGAGAAAGAAAAGCAAAGTAATTGGCATATTAATACATTTGGTATAGTCCCTAATTAACTCTATAGTAATATTTATCATAGTAATATTTACAGGTTGAGTACTTTGGTCATTGCGAGAGGCAAATTAATTAAAGATCAATTGAATCGAATTGATGGCAACTTCTTTTTTTGACATGTACTTATCATTTTAACGATTAATGCTACTAATAGAACGAAAAAGCTTCTAATTTTTGCTCAACTGTAAATAAATGCTGCTATATACAAGATGATAAATTATGATCGTGCAAAATTAGCTGCATCAGGCATGCCAACATCAGTATATATATATGGAAGTTGTATAATAATAATATATAAAAATAATAATAATAATAATAATAATAATAACAACAACAATACTAATAATAACAACAACAATAACAACAATATTATGTATACAATATGTTGTTTATAATATAATAACAACAACAACAACAATATGCCAATTAAGTATGTAAACCATAAGTTGCGTGGATACTTGCATACATATTTAAGTAGCAGTCTGTATGACAAAGAGGCCCCAATTAACCATGAAATTAACTGGAATTTCTCATTAGCATATACACCTTGATTATAAGCATGAGGAATAATTAACATATTGTTTTTTGCAATTTGTAGTTCTATCTCACCTAACTGCATAAATTTCTTAAACCTGTATCTAATTCACAGATCTTGTTATCTGGTACTTCATTTCCATCCGTTAAAACAAGGACACAATCGTGTATAAATATATGGAACATTGAAAATAAATGTTTTAGCTGATATAATATTGGCAGAAGTGCTCTGAAATATATTGACTGCTTAAACAAGTACTCCATTAGGTTGGTAACTTGTATATATTTTGTATGAAGAAAGGACACAATCGCATATTTGTTTGAATGGGTCAAAGCTACGCGGGAGAAGAAATAAGAAGGGCCTGCAAGCTTAATTGAATATGAATATATGAAACATTAAAAATAAATGTCTTAGCTGATATAATTTTGCAGAAGTGCTCTGAAATATATTGACTGCTTAAACAAGTACTCCAGTAGCAGTAGTTGGGTAACTTGTCTATATTTCACATGAAAGAAAGGACAATCGCATATTTGTTTGAATGGGTGAAGGCTACGCCAGAGGAGAAGTAAGAAGGGCCCGCAGGCTTAATTGGGCTTATTGGGCCCAACTCACATAGCGAGCAATCACTGTCAAGGGGACTTAAGTCTTCCTTCCTCCAGCAAAAAAGAATAAGGAATTTTATTGAAATTTGGTTTGAACGTTTTTAACTAAAGTGTTAATGGAAGTCCTCCTATCATGTTTGGGACTAGAATATTAATAAATGTATTAAGTAATTTCAAAACCTGTGAGGGAGTGCCCTAAGTAACATATAAAACAAAGGCACCAAATTGAAATTTATAAATTGTTATATATTACGTCAAAATGCGTATGTAGTTGCAATATATACTTATCTTTGTTTAAAATAAATTCAGAACCTAGCTAGGTTTTTTTTTTTTTTTTTTTTTTTTTTTTTTAAGGTTAGCGACAAATTATCGGCAACATTATATTCAGAACCTAGTTAATGGTCAAATAATACAAAATTTATAGCAGTATAATTTGATACATACCTAGTTAATGGTCAAATAATACAAATTTTATAGCAGTATAATTTGATACATCAATGCCAAAATGCTTGAGAAGTTAAATAAATTATTAGAATTGCAAAAAAATTTTGAATTGTATTTAAACAAAATCACGCTTCTTTTTTTCCCTCTGAAATTTTTTTAATGGGCAATATCTAAAAAGAAACCTTTAAATGTGATCGTAAGGTAACATATATTTTGAAATACAGGTTTAAATATTCTGGGCACTCAACATGAAACCTTTCTCGCTGAAGGAAACTTTATTTGACCAAATCTAAATTACTCCGAATTTTGGATGGATTATGTTAGGAGATATATTTTAACGATATTATTACTTAGGAGATAATTGACCGTAAAGGAAGGCAACATATTCATTGTAATTAGTTACGACTGTTAGTCTGTTACAACAAGCTTGGTACATATCTTTATGCTTCGAAATAAATTAGTTTAATCTAATAATCTATATTAAATTATTATGGTTGCCGTCTTTACTCGATATTACACTCAGTTTTTGTTTGTTCATGAGATAAGGTGTAGTAAATATCAAGAGATGCAAAATCCACCCTACGCCAAGCCTTCTGATGAACTACAACAGTGGAGAAAAAGGAAGAGATTAAGACAATTAGAATAATTTGTTGGATGTATCAACTCTCACTAGTTATTAAATTAACTATCAAAGAACGATTTTTTTTAAAGGAAAGATAAAATATGAAGGAAGGCTGCGTAGCTTCAAGCATCAGTAGATGGTCCAGCTGAATCGTTTCTCTTGCCAATTTGTGAGATTGTGGAAGAATACCTCTTTGAAGAACTTTTCAAGATCAATGCACTCTGAAATATGGAATTTTCCAAGACCAAAGAGCATTTGACCAAAACCTTCAGGTAGGGACTGCAATCTTGGGTCAAGAGCTAATTAGATTCGCTCTTGGGCTGAGCCTCGCCGGAATTTCAAGATTTGGCCTTGGGCCTGGTTCGGACTCTCAAGATATTTTCTTTACTCCTATTCTCTAGTAATGGCGTTGGTCAGCCCACTGCCTTCTCTCTTGGCAGACCTCCAACGTTCTTTAGCCTCTCTTGCTACGATTCTCTCGTCTCAAATTCAATCTGACACTACCGTACCGCCATCGCAACAACCTCCTGCTCCAATTGTTCCCTCCCTCCTGCCTCAACCTTCTTTTGCCGATTTGATTCGACAATCGATCTTTTCTCAGCCTAAACATCCACCCTCTCGTCAGATCGTTTTCCCCTTCAACAGAGCTCCTTCTAAAATTCGGAAACTTCGTGAGTTGGCCAAGAAAGGCATGGAGGTCTGCTTCAAATGTGGTGACTCCGGTCATCTAACTGCTGCTTGCCGCAATGCACTTGTCTGCTTCCACTGTGGTCAGACTGGTCACCGCTACACTTCTTGCCGTACCCGATCTCACATGGCCCCTGTACCCCCTCCATTGCCCAAATTGGCCCCTTCATTGCCCAAATTGGCCCCTCTACCTCCTATCCCGATTCAATCTACCTTAGCCCTTGTACCACCTCCTATCCCGATTCCATCTACCTTAGCCCCTGTACCACCTCCTATCCCGATTCAACCACTCCAGACACCAACTCCGACTCAACCCATTCCGACTCAGCCACACACCAGACCTCCAAAACCGCTGCATCCTTTCCCATCTCATACCAGACATCAATCCAAGGCCCCTCTTCTCTCTGATTCATTGCCTACCGTCCCCTTGGTTAAAATTCCTCCTCCATCTCAGGCTAGACTTCTTGAGGCCAACATGCTCCCAATTATGCGTTTCTTTGCTATAGCTGCCACATCTCGATTTCGCCAAACTCTTTCTCAAAGTATTGTCTTGACTGATGAGGATTGCAAGGGAGCCCGATTCATCCAAGATCATCTTACTCACCATTTCCCAATTCAACATTGGTCTTGGTACGCCCGGGAGCTCCCGAACAATCAGTTCTTGGTGGCCGCCCCTAACCTTGCTTGGCGTGATCAGCGGCTTCGAGACAGAAATTTAGTACTCGGTAACACTTCTTTTCCGGTTTGTGCTTATGATTTTGATGTGTTCAATCACCGATCTCGCCTTCGTGCGTATTGGGTTCAAGTTCAGGGCTTTCCTCATGATCTTTGGCGTGATGCCGAGATTCGCCAATTAGCTAGAGAATTAGGGGGAGTTCTGCTAGATTCTGACCCTCGATCATTTGATCGTACTACCTTGATTGGCTTTCGTATAAAGATTGGTGTTCCTGATAAAGAGATCATTCCGGCTTGCAAACATCTTCTCTTCACTGAGGAAAATGGAGATGGCTATACTCAATCAATTCAAACCTTTGTTGAAGATGATTCTGATGCATTGCCTTGGGGACATTCTCGATGTCAACTATTTACTAAGAAGCGGCCTCGCTCTTCGTCTCCACCCCATCTGCCTCAGAAAATTCCCGTGCATTTTTCTGACATTGCTAGCTCTTCTACGAACCTTGACGCTGGTTTGACATTCTCAGGCCTAGTTCCTGCCCTTCCCAGTCAGGGTTTTCATGCTGTCCCTACTGTCCCAGCCGATGAGTTTACTGCTGCAACAATTGTACCTACTGTACCAGTTACACAAACCTGTTCTGCCACCATTTTTACTGCTGCAGCGACCTCTTCTGCCACTGTCCAGGCCACTGCACCGGCTTCTTCATTGCTCGTTACTGCCCTGCCTTCTTCTACTCTACCTGAGCCACACCCCATTCCTCTACCTGTGCCGTACCCAATTTCTCAAACTGACTCTGTTGTTGCTGCTATGCCCACTGTTACTGTCACAGAGTCGAACCCACCTGTGCCTATGCCTTCCTCTGTACCAGATGAATTGCCCTTCACATTTGCTGCTGCACCACCTTCTCCTATTGTTCCATTACCACCTTCTACTGTTGCACCTCCCTCTATTATTCCTGCTGTACCGATCTCCACTGTTGTACCTGTTGAGGTTCCAGTTGCTTCATCATTGCCATTCCCTCTTCCTCAACCTACTCCAATTCCTGTAGCAGTAGCGACTCATGTGATAGCTCCTGACCGTGGCAAAGGCAAGGCTGCTTCCGATGCCAAGTCCTCGGATGAGTTGCGTCATAGCTTTCGTCTACACATGAAGGAGGTCGCTGGCAAGGGAGCTAAAGTTGGTAACTCCAAGGCTTCTACAACAGGTAATATTATTATCTCTCAGTTTCCTTATGTTAATCTCACTGATAAGGAAATAATTAATTTATACAAGCTTAGTGGGTTCTCTTTAGGCTCTACGGATGAGGATATGCTTCATGCTGTCCAATGTTTGAAATCTCTGTCTACGTCTCGTTTTAATGATTCTCTTTCTACTGTCTTGTCTTCCAAACCTTCTGACCCTTCTACGCCTCCAACTGATATTAGCTACCTCATTTTAGATATTGTTCCTCATGAGTCTACATCTAATAATGATTAGTATTTTCAATTGGAATGCAAGGGGTCTCGGATCCCCAATTAAACGCAGATTTCTTCGTGATTTATTATTCAATAAGCGAATAGATTTAGTCGGTATTCAAGAAACTAAAAAAGATTCTTTTACTGTTCGTACCCTAAATGCTTTTAGTTCTACCATTTCTCATTGGGTTGTCAAGGACTCTCAAGGATCTTCGGGTGGTATATTAGTTGGTATTAATGAATCAAAATTTTTGATTCTAAATTCATGGATTCGGGATTTTTCTATTACAGTGCATATTAGTAATAAGTGTGAGAATTTTGACTGGTTATTTACTGTAGTTCATGGTCCTGTGCTTTCTACGCAACAGACTGCTTTTTTGAATGAAATTCGCTCGCTTAGTTTGCTTGGTATTACATCGTGGCTTATCTGTGGAGATTTTAACTTGATTCGTACTAGACAAGAAAAACAAGGACCTTCATTTAATTATGTCTTAAGTAATCGATTTAATACCCTAATTTCTGATTTGGAATTATTCGAATTGCCTTTAATAGATAGGAAATTTACATGGGCTAGGTCTTCTACATCTACCTCTAAAGCACTTTTGGATAGATACTTTTGTTCGAATCAATGGCTTTCTCATTTTTCTTCCTCTCTTGTTCATTCATTACCTAGAGTATTTTCTGATCATAATCCAATTATTTTAACTACTGATTCTATCTCAACTTTTCATAAAAAAAAATGTTCGATTTGAAAAAATTTGGCTTTCTCAAGAGGGTTTTGTTGATTTGGTAACATCGAGGTGGTTGTCGTATAATTTAGGGGATGATTTGGGTAATTCTTGGAAGTATAAATTACAGTTTTTTTGACAAAAATTACGTGGTTGGCATGTTAATCTTATAGGGGAAAAGAGAAGATTGAAATCATCGCTTATGGATCAAATTTCATCGTATGAATTACTTCATGATTCAAATAATTTATCTCAGGCTGATTTCTCACATTGGTAGGAGTGCCAAACTAGTTTACATAGGCTTTTAAAGGAAGATGAAATATCTTGGCACCAACGTTCTCGTTTACAATGGTTTCTTGAGGGAGATTCTAACACCAAATTTTTTCATATTGCGGCTTCTAATAGAAAGAATAAGAATGCAATTCTTTCCTTAGATATAAATGGTATTACTATCTATAATCCTGTGGTCCTCAAGAATCATATAACCTCGTATTATAAGAGTTTGTTAGGTACTACTTCTACTCGATTACTTAGTTTACAATCTAATTTATGGGCTCCTTCTGAACAGTTAACTCAAGCCCAACAACATTCTCTAGAACTTCCTTTTACTCTTGATGAAATTCGATGAACGGCTTTCTCTTGTAACCCTGGTAAATCACCTGGTCCTGATGGCCTTTCTTTTTTATTCTATCAGTCCTTTTGGGACTTGCTTTATCCTGACCTTTTCAAGATTTTCCAAGGTTTTTATAATAGAACATTAGATCTTTCCAAATTGAATTTGGCATCTATTTGTTTGATCCCTAAAAAGGCCGATGTATCTTCCATTACACAATTTAGACCTATTAGTCTTATTAATTGTAGTTTTAAGATGATAACTAAGTTATTAACTAATAGACTTTCTTTAGTTTTAGATCCTCTTATTGATGATTCCCAGGCTGCTTTTATAAAAGGTAGATTAATTGGTGATAATATCATCTGTGCGCATGAGATACTTCACCAAGTTAGGTTATCTAAACAGCAAGGTATTCTCCTTAAACTTGATTTTGAGAATGCATTTGATAAGGTCAATTGGGATTTTCTGCTAGAGGTATTAGTAGCTCGTGGTTTTGGGGTTTTATTTATTAATTGGATTCGTGATATTTTACAAAGTGGTAGAACATGTATTTCTTTTAATGGTGACTTAGGTGATTATTTCCATTGTAAACAAGGTCTTCGTCAGGGTGATCCTCTTTCTCCTTTACTTTTTGACCTGGTAGCAGATGCCCTTAATAAAATTCTAAGTAATGCACAATCCGCAGGTTTCATATCTGGATTGGGTAGTGAGGTTAAGGTTCTAAACCTTCATTTTGCGGATGATACTCTTTTGTTTTTGGAGGCTAACTCGCTTATGGTCGAACATCTTAAATTTTTGCTTTTAGGGTTTGAAAATCTTTCTGGTTTAAAAATTAATTTTGAGAAGAGTGAACTAATTCCTTTAAATATTTCTACTTATGAATCATCTTGTTTAGCTAGACAATTAAATTGTAAAATTACTTCTTTTCCAATTTCTTACTTAGGAGTTCCTCTTCATTGGAAGAAGTTAAGTGTAAATGATTGGTACCCTCTTGTTGACAAAATTGAAAAACGATTACAATCTTGGAAAGGTTCCTTATTGTCATTGGGTGGTAAAGTCACTTTGTTAAATTCAGTCCTGTCTTCCATGCCGTTATATTGGCTTTCAATTTATCGATTACCTGTCACTATTTAAAATAAGATTGACATTATTAGAAAACGATTTCTTTGGGCTAATGGTTCTGCAGGTCGTAGGAGATACCATCTTATCAAATGGAAAATTGTTTGTTTACCTAAAAACCAAGGGGGACTTGGGGTACTTGATCTTAATTTTATGAATATTGCGCTATTGGCAAAATGGTGGTTTCGATTTAAAGACCCCACTGTATCTGGTAAGTGGAAATCCATTTTGATTGCTAAATATGATTCTTCTGGTTTAGCTTCTCTTAGGTTTTCATCTTTTTGGGCCAGTATCTTAGATCTTACAGTTATCTTCAATATGGGTATTAATAGAACTGTTGGCAATGGTAGGGACACTTCTTTTTGGTTAGATAGATGGCATGGTTCTTGCGCTTTATATTGTTTCTTCCCTAATCTCTTTCGAATTACAATTGTTCCTTCCATTACTGTTTCTGAGGTCTTTTCTGATTTTCCATTTAGTTTGCAATTTAGCAGGCAATTAACGGGAATTGCTCTTCAAGAATGGCATCAGCTTTTGGGGTTTTTTACATTTCATTCTTTAGATTCTACTCAGCAGGATACTATTTACTGGCGATGGACCTCTTCGGGTCTTTTTACCGTTAACTCCCTTTATAAATTCCTATTATCTAGTGGTATCTCCGATGACGTTTACAATAATCTTTGGAAATCTAACATTCCTTTAAAGATAAAAGTTTTTGTATGGTTACTTAGGCAGGACAAAATTCTTACTAAATGTAATTTGCGTACTAGGGGTTGGCAGGGTAATATTGATTGTCTATTTTGTGGTGCCCCTGAGATTGTAGACCACCTGTTTGTTACTTGTCTGTTTATTTCTACTTTGTGGTCGTGGATCGGTAATCATAACAATTTTGTTTTTAACTGTACCCAGGTTTCTGACCTTTGGCATTTTGCCTATTGGATTCCTCTTAAGGATTCATTATTGGTTGAATTAATTAGGGCAGCAACTCTATGGATGGTATGGTTAACCAGAAATAAGATTTGTTTTCAGAAGCCTCTTCTATAATTACTTTGACTTCTTTTTGGTGTAAAGCTCGTTTAGATAACTCTTATTTTAAATTATCATTAATTATGCCTTTCGATGTTTCTCCTTTAACTCAATTAGGCCCCTTGATTGTTCTATCGGATTCGGATTCACAGGTCAGTCCGGGTACAGACGGAGCCCCTACTCTTGGGTTCGCCGTGTCTAATAGAGAGTTCTCTGAAGCCATTGAGGAGGCTGCTGGTTTGTCGTCTCCTGACTGGTCTTTGGTGGATACTGGGTCCTCATCCTCACCTAGTTTGATTGACATTAGTGATTGATTTTATTGGATTATTGTCTCTTTCTTTGCTTTGTGTTGTGGTAGGATGATATTGTTGCTAGTTGGATATTTCTCTTTCTTTAGTTTAGAATAAGTGGATTTTGGGTGCTATGCACGGTTTTATAGGTTTTGTACAAACATTGTTTCGTAATGAAACCGGTGGATATTCCACTTTTGCAAAAAAAAAAGATAAGGTGTAGTAAAATATAATTTATTTAGTCAAACATATCTCACATTCTTATAGATAGCTAACTGAAAATTACAAGAATATTATCACCTGAGAGGAGTAGCGCTATGGTACTTTGCAATGTGCATATAAATTTATGTTATTGGTTTACATTTTTATATTTGAAGTTCAAATAGTCAATATGAATCGTTCAACAAAATTTTTCTGTTAAATTTGGAAACAATTTTATATTTATGTAGAATTGTTTTTACTTTGTTTTGGATATGTGGAAAATCACAGGATCTAAGGATACTTGACTATATGATAGGAATTATTTTGTTATCTATCTAAAAGTATTAAATAATTTTAAATAAATGTAAAATTTGATATGTGAGTACATTTACATATAAAGATCATATAGAGTAGTTTGAAATGTCTGTTTGGGTTTTGAAAACAAAATTATAAATCCAAAATATATACCAGAATCAAGATGCTCAGATTGAGGTTCTATTTCGGGCAACCAAAAAAATAGTTGCAACAGGTATAAATTGGTTGCAATGAATTGATTTTGTAACAAAAAAAATTGGGTGCCGGTGGTTGTAATAGTTTTTGTAGCAATATATATAGATTCGTGTTTTTTTTACATACCCAAAAAAAAATATATATATTAAAAATATCCAATATCTCAAATATTTTGCCAAAATATCCAAAACGCCCCCACGTGGGGCGGTTTTCTCTCTAGGGAAAACCACCCAAAGTTAGGGCGGTTTGCTACAGTATTTTTTTTTTAGGATTTGAATATTTCAATCTAAAAAATGAGAAATGAGAAATGAGAAATGTTCATTTTTTTTTTAAGATCTTAATATTTTCATATAAAAATGGAAAATGAAAAGTGTTCAATTTCATAACAAACAAAAATGTTCATTAATACATCGTGTATAGAACCCAATCCAAGTACCGAGAAAATATACTCTTCACAAATTTCTTTTACTTTTTAAGTCATTTTGTGTCATCTTTCATAAATCATAAAAAAATAGTAAAAAAATTCCAAAAATAGTAAAAATTGGTATCAAAACTATCTTATTGCAAAATTAATTTATTGTAACCAATTTATACCTATTGAAATCATTTTTTGGTTGCCCGAAATATAATATGGTGTAGTGTGAATTGATTTCAAACGGTGAATTCAAACCGTTCAAACCCATCTACTTCATTAGTTGTGCATTTACATGCACAATTTATAATTTTTTGAATTTATTTAGTAACAAGTCAAGCGGTCAAACATGGCAGTTTTTATGTTAATTTTCATGCATTGATTTTTCAACATTTTTTACCGCTAGACATGATACTAAAATAACTCGAAAAAATAATTGTTTTTCATGTAAACACATCACTCGAGTAATCGCTTTGAAAGGTTTTGATTAGTTGTTTGAAGTCTATCTAATAAGTTTTAGAGTTGGTGTCATATCACAATGATGTCATACTAGCCAGACTCTAAATTAAATGCTAAATTATTGATACGTTAGATAAAATTAATATATTTGATGTAATGAAGATGTAAACGTCGACTTTATGGGACAATTAATTTTAGGATCCATATATACTTCCGTTCAAGATTTTAAATTAATTAAATAGAACAAAATTAAATGAAAAACATTATATTGTGAGTACTAAAAATAATATTTTATGATACATACAAATTTGATGTCTTGTCGTCATATTGTGTGCTATGAGAATACAATTGGTGTGAACAAGTTATATTTTTGTATGAGATATTCATGCATTAGTTATTTTGTAAAACAATTACTTCTATTATATAAGCTTATTTGTCACACACTTGAGATTGATTATTAATTATGAGAAAAAAGACTAGAGGTATGCTAGCAAAAAAAAATATTTATAGTAAACCAAATAAATTAAGTTTTTTCAATTATACCTCTAATCCATCAATATCTCTAATTCAAAATTGTTTTATGAGAAAATTTCTGGTATACCCATATAAACTTATAAAATAGTCTTTCTAAATACCTTCAATTTGATGGTGTTTGTACCCAAAAAATGAGACAACGTAGAGAGAACACAAAAGTAGTGATAGTTCAGTACCAGAGAGAGAGAGAGAGCATGTAGTTTAGTACCAAAAAAATGTGAAAAGAACTGGAGAGATATGAGACGCCAGAGGAGGAGACTGTAACATCCCGAAAATTTGAGTTATTATTTTTATGATTAAAAGATTTTCTTATAATACTTAAAATACTAAATATATCACTAAAATAAAAAAAATCTTGAATAACATAATTTTAAATAATTGTAAAAGTACTATTCTTGTTTTATTTCCTATTTCATAAACTTAGTTAACTTTATTTCTATTTTTGTGTTATTTCCAAATAACAATATAAACATATCTAAATAGACACACATACGAAATATTACATCATTCTATTTGAATATCACATAAATCATAAAATAAGCAGTTTTGTCCGCATCTTGTTTAATTTTGATTTAAATAAGAAATAATTAAAAAAAAAACCCAAGAGGCGGCTCACCCCTATAACATCTTTTAACCGTCCCTCTGTTCTCCTCAAACAAAAACCATTGCTCTACCTATTTCAATTAATCCCGTCCCTCTGTCTCTCTCATAATCTCTTCCGAAAAAAAAAGAAAACATCAAACAGAAGAATAAAAAAAAAAACATCTCTCTCATAATTTCTCATAATCTTTCGATTGTATGCTCGATTCAAATTCTGACTACGTCGTAGTGATTGAAGACAATTGGTGCAATTCAATTTGAAATTCTTAATATCTCTTCATAAGATAACCGGACTTCTCTATAATCTGTGTTCTCGTTTTGTATGGTTGATTTGAATATGGGTGTTATATATTGGATTATGATGGCATATTTAACGAGATAGCGGGTCTGAGGTTAGAATTTGATATGTTATTGTAGCCTCTCGTTGTTGGATGGATTTTCCACTGGATTGGCGGTTTTGTGGAATTGTGTTATGCAGAAGTTGGGAATCGCCTGTGTGATGGGATTCCAACTGTGTGAATATGATGTGACTTGTTTTACGGACAACCTAGACCGACGTACTATCCCGATTAAATATGCGTGCATAATTTTATGTGTATTTGTGTGGATTCATCCGGCCTATTTGAATGGTTGTTAAATTAAGCCAATTATAGAGAAGCTCGTCGTTAAATAACCGGTTACTGAGCTTTGTAGCTGACTCCGTTTCGTTATTTTGTTTTTCTTTTTGTTGGCGACGTAGGTTGACAGGCTAAGGAAAGGTGTGAAGATGCTTATATAATCACGCTCCGGATGGTAAAAATATGGGGTGTGACAGAGACAAGCTGGGTGGAGGCAGGTGTAGAGAGAACATAACAGTAGTGACAGTTCAGTACTAGAGAGAGAGACAACATCTAGTTCAGTACTAAAAAATGACATAATGTGAGTGAGAGATAATTACTCAACCGATAACACCTACAGATACATGAATCTTATGTAGGAAAAAATAATTATCTCATACCAAAGAATTCAAGACACAAATGAAACATTGATGACACTAACACAATCCATATTATATTTCATTTTGGGTCATGTCCAATCCCCTGATCTCCATCAGGTATTTACGTGATTAAATTCGACAACTTCTTACTATATGATCTGTAGAACATGATCATCATTTAATCTATATACTAATATTTTACTAGTAAATAGCGTTCCTTTCTACTTACCAATATTAGGAACATTGAAAGTATTTATTACTTAATTATTATAGAGTTCCACAGTTCAGTCCTCAACCTGAACAATCCATAATGTACCAAACACTCAATGAAGAAATGATTCTTTAATTTCATGAACAAAATACAGAATACAACTATAAATGGTTGACTTCTAGATCATAACACTAACAGCCTCCTAGGTTCTAACCCTAGTCTTTGAACCGCTGCCAAGCCTCGTTAGATGAAGTTACAACCACTTACATAGTATCTTCCTCACACAATGATCTATTGGATCTCCCTTATTGGTATGTGGAAGTCATTGGCATATAGTAGACGGAACTATGTATGTACGGATAGATTAAAAAGAGACAAGAGCGCAATAGAAATTCAAACAACAAAATATAAACAAAACTAAAATATTATCAAACGACTCATAGTTCAATCCCTCACCTTAGAGATGAGAGGTTTAGCCTCTTGGAGCCATGATAAAAAGATAAGAAAAATAAAGAGAATAAAAATTACAACTCTATTAAAGAAGAAGAACCTTGACTCCTTAGATGACGCATTCTTGTCTTAACTTCCAAGGGCTTCGTCTCTCTCCCTAGAATTATAACCTAGCCTATCTATCCTAATCAGTAATGAATTCGTGGCTATAGCGGTGGACTTAATCACAAGCAAACACGCACACCGAATTCCATTACAAGAGGAGTTTATATAGGGTTTCCTAGAGGGAGAGAGAGTAGTGGGAGTAGTTGGAGTAGTGAGGAACATGATCCCTAAATTCTAGGGCTGAAATTAATGCTCCAAAAATATAAAACTTGGCCTTCACTCCATCTAAAAGTCTTGTTGCAGACCTGGGGTCACTGCTTCTAGAAGGTTTCAACCACGGGCCGAGATTTGTCCATCTAACGGTGCAGAATAGCAGTTCACGGATTGAACCCTCGTGGCATGCGGCATAGGTGAACATACACGGTTTCCTGACTTAGCAAAATTCTACCAGATTTTGTCATCTTGGATGTTGTGCACTTCATACTTCTCGTTGCATATGCAATGCAGTGTCCTGATTTAAGGTCATCTTCAATAATCGTCTAAATTGGACATATTTGCTCTGTTTTTTGGTTAAATATGCAACTTTATCTAAAACCTGCCAAAATGACTCAAAAACACATTTGCAGTAAATATTTCGGAAAAACAGCTACTTTACATTCGCTTTTTGCCATTTTCCGTCATGAAAAACAGTTATTTTCGCTATATGTGTTGGCGTCATGATCACAGGCCACATTATAATAATATGGAGAATGAATGCCATTTGATCCATTCAGATTTGAATAATTAATTTGGCTGGAAAGATGGAATATATATTCATTTAATTAAAAGCGCCATGCATATCAGCCGGCTATTCTCTCTTGGAATATTGTCAACTTAAAAAGTTTAATTTAAGATCCTTGTATATGATAGTTGATCAAGTTATCGTTCTCAAAATGCAGATCACCCCGATTATTAATTTATAATCGTCTGGGAGGCATTCTAGCGGGTGAGGGTAGCGTATCAGTAAGGAGATGGAAAAGGTCGATCTGAAGTATATGCGATACAATTGCGGAGATAACTGATGAATGATGGTCAAAGATATCAGAAGGCTATCTATGTCAATCAACGATACGAGCAGGATGAAATTATTTGGTATCGGTACTAAAAAAAAAAAGTAATCTCAATTATACATATCCTTATTCATGGGGGCGGATCAGGTAGAGCGAGGGGGGCAGTTGTCTCTGATTTTGAAATTTTACAGAGTCTTTGTCTCTTTGTGGAATTTTGTTTGCTCCCTTTGAAATTTATAAATTAGAATTAAATTTAGAGTTAAAATTAGAATATTTTTTTTAATTCTAATTGTTAATTAGAATTAAATGCTTGAGAATTGAAAATTAGAAGTCAAAGCATTCGAAATTACAAATTAGAGTATTTTTTTTATCTAGTACTAGATTAGCTAATGGGATTGAATACGATTAGCTATTTAAATCCGATTCACTATGTTTTTGCCTCCCTTCCCTGATAAAAATCCTGAATCTGTCCCTGCTTATTCGCTAAGAATTAGTCTTCACCATATCCCACTTTTATCGATTAATGTTATCAGATAACAAACAAATAATGAAAAATTATTAAATAAATTGATAGCAAGCTTGTTTAGTTTAACCAAAAAGTATAACAAACAAATAAATTATAAATATATGAAAACATATGATCTACATTTTATAATAAAAAATAAAATATTTTATTAGTAATGTCATTATTTTGAAATATAAATTATTAATTAAATAATAATGTTATCATAAAATCAATCAAATAATAATAATATTATATGGTTATACGTTAGAAGAAAAATTATCGTATATAGTTTTATATTTATTAATTAATTACTCTATATATAGGATAACGGGAAGAGAATATTTCTTACGCTTATCCAATAAGCAAATGAGAATAAACGGGGAGAGGATTTCGTTGACATCCATTTGTATCAAATTTTGTTGGTGTAGCATATATAAAAAATCAAAAAGTGGCATAAGTTTGCTGCAAATCTCGGAAAGTGGCACAGACGCCCTGAACCACCGCGCAGTGACGACTTTAGTCATTATATCAAAGGATGGTTTTCTAATTCATAGGTATATGAATAAATCAGAATCCTGAGTTGCTTCACAAACAATGGAGATTACAACGGTTATCATGTCTAACTCTGTGAGGGACTGTGATCTGGAGGGAACCAAATCAAAAAAGAGGACAAGGAATTAGTCAGAAGTGTGGGATCACTTCAAGAAGACATCTGATCCCAAGAGAACTATCTGTTAGTACTATTTAAGTTTCAGTGCAGAAAAAAGTAAAGCAGGGACAACCCATTTAAAACGCCACCTTACAATATGCCCGAAATGTCCACAAGACGTAGATCAACCCATGGTTCTGAAACTCAGCCAAGTCAACTCGGAATCGGCCTGGTCTGGTCCGAGTTATACCCGAGTTACTTGCCTGTGCAATTTTTTCAACAAAACTCAGATGAACAGTGTCTGACTCGGCCGAGTCAACCGATTTTTGGGCCGAGTCTGACCGAGACAAACTGAGTTAGACCGATTTCTGGCCGAATTTGATCGAGTCTGGCATTTTTTCAGTTAAAAAAAATTTCCAACAGTTTTTATATATTGCACATTTAGGCATGGGTTAGGCAATACTTAGATAATGCAAGAATGAATGAAAAAAGTGTTAGGCATGCATATTAGACAGTATATTTGAGATAGCATATTTGAGACAACATACATGTAACTAAGTAGTAAATTAACTAATGGTATAGAGATGTCAATGAACTGATAGCAAGAAATTAAAATATTAATTCTTATGATGGCATGTATGGGACCTCAGAGCTCAGTGAGGGATATAATTCAAGCTCATCTTCATATGGAGTACAACCAGACTACAATTCTTCTAACACATACAATCCATATGTGTGATATGAGGATATTAATAATTCTTCATTTGACACTACATTAATGTCTTCCTTTTTTGGTTCTGTACAACAATATCCCCATTTGTATTTTAATACAGAGGACGATGAGATTATCCAGCCAGCTCGGCATAGCTTCTGGCAATAAAAAATGTGTTTAATTTTTAATACTTGTATTATATTATATAATTAGTGAATTATTTGAGTGTAATGTTTTGTCTTAACGTAGTTTTATTACAAATAATTTTTTTACCAATTAATTCCTACGTTTTGGGACTTTTAGCTACAAATCAGGATTTCTGACAAAAAAATCCGAGTTTCCGAGTCAACTCGTCCGATTCCGGCTGATTCATCCGATTCCGATTCCACGGTCAAGACCCGGATTCCGATTCCGATTCCGAGTTTCAGAACCATGGATCAACCTCTAACAATGGGCATCCAGGACGAGGTTAGAGCATTTGGGAGGACAAATGAAAAAAAGTGGGATGTTCATGAGGTGCCGAAAGCTATACTTGCCGAGGTCCCGTTTGCTCCTTCAGTCTGCAAAAAAACCTCCAACATTATTATTTAAAACCTCTAACAATGGGACTAATGGACGTGGACAAAGAAATTTGCTCCTACTATGAGCATGAAAAAGAAAAGGTAGCCAATGAGTTCAGGCCTTTAACTCCCCGAGTTTGCTTTAGCTTTGAAATCATGGATGAATTAAAATATATCTCCATAACAGCACATTTTATAAATGAATATTTTAATTTGGTGAAAAAATTAATTGGTTTCAAAAAATTAACTGATATTTCTTCAAAGTCATGTGTAGTACAAACAATAAGAAATTGCATATCAGACTGGAAACTAGGGGATAATACATTTTCCTTTACTGGAAATGAACATTCACAGTATGTGAATGAAAGAATTGACCACCATATATTCCGACATAGGTTACTATTATTTCTTGGAAAATACTGATATTATGGACAATTTTATTAAAGCCTGGACTGCTGTTAGTTGCCAAATGGACACTTTTAATCAAACTGCAACGGAAAGGGGCCTTCCTCCGGTAAATGAAGACTGGTTAGATCGATCTATATACAGTTTTTTTTTTTTCAAAAGAGGCAAAAGCCCATTTCATGAAATTGACAGTTAAATTACATTCATCATAGCTTGTTCAAACTTTGACATATGCAACTCAAAACAGGAGTTGTAATACGCAAATCCAGCCAAAATATAAATCCATCAAACAGTTAGACCAAAAATCATAGATCAACCACATTTTAGAACTAGATAAGTATCAAAAGTAATCTAGATTGGATACTACTAAGCCACTAAGTAATGGGCTAAGGTTAGCTAGATATATGTAGCAAAATTGTAAGACCATCTTCATCGAACTGATCAAAGATTCGCAGTGTGCAAACATCTAGTCTCCTCAGGGGGCTGGTAGACCACTATTTCCATTGGAGCAATCAGGTCTAGTGGAATGGCATCTTCGACTACAGGGAGCCACTTGCCAACATGATCTACATACAGTTATTGGGATATATATAGTGTGGATCCAGAACAATGGGAATCTACGGTCAAAATGTTCAAAGAAGTAATCCCCTATAAATTAGATGTATTAACTATTAAGACAGTATGCAAAAATAAATTCTGATCGGTTGAGAAAGGAGCATGAGGTATGTTTGGAGTTATAAAATTGGGGCTGTAATGGATTAGAAGATGTAAATTTATCCAGTTTGTGCGCATGCATAGAACTATCAACCTCCTTCCACTTTGATATTAATTGGGAAAGAGTGGAGGTCGCAGTTAAGCTCACTATAGCAGATTTGGGTATCAGCGGCCGTTATCAGTGACCGGCGCTCTACTTAGTTGCTGAATTCCTTTTTTCTTAAAAAAAAATCAGCCAAAAAAAAGTGACCACTATCAGCGACCGGCGCCATTAGTGGTCTCTGAAACACTTTCAGAGACCGACGACAATACTATCAGAGACGAAATTAACCCGGTCGCTGAAACTTTTCACTGAAAACCGCAAAACCCTTCCTTTTTCTTTCCTCTGCTGCGCGTTTCCAAATTTTAGGTTTTTTGCTCCGCCGACTCCGCCAATTCCGCGCACCGACTCTGCCGATTCTGCCGCCGTCCCGCCGTTTAGCCATCGCCTATCTTCTCTGTCGGTATGATGTTGTTCGTACACCGATTTTCTTTCGTTTTTAGTTTCATTTTTTATTTTTAGTTTTTAGTTTAGTTTTTAGTTTTTGATTGTTGTTTCTAGTTTCTTTTTAATTTTTTTTGCATTATTTCGGTTTTTTGGTTTTGTCTACTGTTTTTCTCTTTTTTTGCTGTTTTTTATTTCTGTTTTTAATCCCTTTTATTTATTTTTTCCTTTTTTCCTGTTTTTGTAATTTCTGTTTTTTTATTTCTGTTTTTGTGATTTCTGTTTTTTTTTCTATTTTTCTTGTATTTTTTTGCTGTTTTTCATTTTTTTTTTCTGTTTTTATATTTTGTTATATTTTTTCGTTTTTATGGTGTTTTTTTTTTTTCTGTTTTTATTGTTTTTCTTTTGTTTTTTCTGTTATTTTTTCTTTTTTTTTCCTATAGAATTGATTTTTTTTTTCTATTTTTAGTAAAATTGTAGATGTTTGCTCTTTTTTTTTAAGGAGATGATCAAGATATTCACCCGGTGCCACTCGCTTGCGCCGTAGAAGTTCAGTACCACTTTTCTCCTTCGTTGTCACTTACTCGCGCCGTAAGTATTTAATTAGAATGTGTTGGGTAACCCTATTCTGTCTCTCATCCAAAGACCTCCACTACCCGTGTACAGTCACCTATCGATGGGTAACCCTATTCTGTCTCTCATTCAAAGACGGACTTCTATTATTTTCTAAAATGTGTTGGGCCTTAGTAGCAAAAATTGTGTATTATTCGGTTCGAAAATTCAAATTGGGCAAGTCAAGGCAAGCGAAGCGTCCTCTCTCTCTCTCTGGTACGTATGTTTAAATGTTTGTGTAGATGCCGCTTGTATGGTTGTATACAAGTCCTATTGCATGGATGATGCAACACTTAATTGATTGTGATTTGATTGTGGATTTCTTCCATAACTTGCTTTAGAGGGCCCGTTATCAATTGATAATATCTAGAGGGTCTAAAGTACAGATCTGGATCTTTTGTTTGTTTGAGTCAAAATTTTAGAGAGAATGCTAAAGTAATAGAACTTGTTATACTTTTAAATTGAATGAACTAAGGTGTAGTTAGGGTAAAATGTCATCAATTAATTATTGCATTTAGGTCATATTTTTGGATGACTTATAAATGTGTATGTCATGTTTTTCGAATTATTTGTGAAACTAATTGTTTTTAATTGTGAATCATATACACTAAATTCCTAAATCATAATTATCTAAATAACTTATATGTTACTTTCTTATAATTTCACAGGGAGGTTCGAGCTCGAACCATGCCTCGATGCTCGATCGTCAGGATGATGACGAGGATGGCGAGGATGACTCCGAGGATCTCGGCAGAGATTGTACTCCTTAGATTTTTATATTTGGCATATTTATCTATGTTTATGTTGAGATATTTATGTTATAGTTTAGGTTGTCAAATTTATGTTGATTGTATTATCGATTTTATGTGTTATTTATGTTAAATTTTTTTATGTGATTGTTTATGTGTTTTTTTATTTCTTGTATCTAGAATATCGATGCGATAAATATTGATTGTTTTTTTGAGATGATAACAATTTCTAAACGGCAAAATATCAATAATAAAAACAATACAAAAAACAAAATCAGAAATTTTTTTTTTACAAAAGACCATCAGCGACTGGTTTAGAGCATCTGCGACTAAACATTTGGTCACTGATATCTTAAAATGACGTCACCAATTAATTTCAGGGACCACAACATTTTGGTCTCTGATAACATATCAGAGACCGGGATGACGTCATTCAGCGACCGGTGACGTCATCTGGAAAGCATCAGCGACAATACTTTTCCGTGACCAGGTTATCAGCAACCAAATATTAGCATCAGCGACCAACTCTACTATCGGCGACCGGCGCCTTGGCTTTCAGCGACCAACTCGTTTTTGCTGTAGTGCGCTTTAGGATAAGGTTCATGAACTTATTGATAGAATGGCCAGTTTTAATTATCCAACGTCAAATTTATACTTCCGGAATCTTGCAGAACTTGAAGACAAAAAAAATAAAATTAAAAATATTAATGTAATAAGTTATTGTGTATAAAATTTTTAAAGAATATTGTGTTGAGAATTAAACTTGAAATTAGTAGAAGTTTATAGAAGTTTGTAGAAATTGATAGAATTTGATAGAAGTTCATAGAAGTTGGTGGAAGATGATAGAATTTGATAGAAGTTGATAGAATATATTAGAACATTATAGAAAGAGAAGTTTAAACCAACTTTGCTTCTAAGTTAACACTAGAATATTGTTGTAATATTTAGAGAGTACTAGAAATATGTAGATAGTAATAAAGTTTGGAGAAGGATGACAAGTGACATTTTATAGAAGAATTTGAAAGTAAAAAATTGTGAGCATTGATTGTAGCAAACTCGAATTTGAATTTGAAATTCTTCAATGTAGTAGTGTATAAATAGAAGGAATATGTGTGTGTAATATGTATGTGTGTAAGATAGATAACAAAAGCTTGTACTCTTGTAATATTTGATATGAATAGTTATTGAGTTTTAATTCCTCCTCTCTCTCTTTCTCTTTCTCTCCTTTGTTGAAAACCACCACTCTTGCTCACCATAGCTTCCAACATATTGTTGATAGCAATAAAAATTTAATTGTATACAACGATTTTACCATTTGCAAATGATGATCCCAATAAGATTTGGATATTCTTTCAATTTTTTAGAGCTTTTGGAGCATATGTAAAAGGAAAATCTAATGAAATAGCCAATTTGCAAGAAGAAGGTTGAACAAGTAATTCTACTCAGCCAAGCGACCCGATAATTGATGGGTTCTCTATGCATACAAAAGAAGTTATTTAAAAAGAATGGCCAAAACCAGAATTTGCGGAGTATTTGGATGACAAATTGGTTGATATTGGTGAAGCAAGTTTCAACTTGTTGGGTTGGTGGAAACAAATTAAATAGATTGCGATTTCCCATAGTATCTAGGATGGCACGGGATTTTCTTGCCGTTACCTGACACTGTCTAGCCACGGGGATTCACAAAGACACTAGCTAGTTCAACTAAACATCACTCGAGAGGAGCAAAGCTCAACCCAAAAGAGGTTAAGAGGAGATAAAACTTAACTCAAACAGAATAAAATTCGTAATATTTCATAAGCTCCTTAACAAAATAAGAATGACTTCATTTATAGTCTTACAATGATCCTCAAAAATCACCTAAACATTAATACAACTTTAACTATTTTTTATCCTCCTAAAATACTCTTAATTACCTTCCTAGAAACTCTAAAAAACTTTCCTAGAAATCCCAAAACACAGCTAGATACATCTAAAAATAAATACTCTTTGACCATATTTAAAACATATTCAAAACTCACACCTAATTAATTAATAACACACAGTCCAAAACTGAGCACTTATCTTAACACGCCCTTTTGACCATGATGTGTTATTATTTTGGAAAATATCAAAACATCAAAGTTGTAGAAACGTTTGTAAGCTTTCCACAGGACTTTGAATCACCTTAATCCGAATTCGTATGAGCCATAAATAACCAAAATACTGAAGCGTGTCAAACAGTTGCTGATCTGTCACTCAGTGGCGGGTTTGGACCAAAAAACAGTCACTGCTAGATTAAACTCTCTTTTTTCTAAGCACCTGGATATTCTCTAGGCCTGTTGAAGTGTCCCATATGACATATCACTAAACGATAAGGTCTATATGCTTCATGAGTATAATCTGGGCGGTGTTATTCCCACTTGTGTTAATAGCAAAAAAGGCAATACTGGTTAGAGCCCTTGAAGGAGTAAGCCCTCAACTTGTGGAAGCTGTGATTTGCTCCAAGGACTGGATTCTCTCCGATGTACAAAGGTTAGACAGTTAGAAATAATTTATAAATTATGATTGTAGCCTCCCAGAGTTGAAGAATTGATTGAGATGGTGCTGCAGCATGTGGTTGTCGCAAAAATGATAGCATGGAAATTGCTAGAGGAGGCCGTGCATAGCTCAATAAAGAGTCTTGGCTGGGAAGAAACAACGTTTGTTGGTCTTTTTTAGAAATTGGACTGGAGCAAGTATCTTTTCTTAATTCAGAATTTTAGTTCAATTTAATATAGTATGAACTGTTTTCTATTGTATTTTCGAAGACCCTTGTATTAAACCTTCTGCATTTTAAATTGATCTTTATTATCTACTTCACATTGTAGCTTTGATTGAAATTCCGTGCATATACTCTTATTGTCACACTCCAAATCGGAAATTCCGGATTAGGGCATGACTAATCCTCGCCTCGTGTTTTTAACTCAATAAACACGTAAGGCTAAACAAATATAAATAATACACAATTGAGCAAGCGTAAATAATCATAATAAGAACACAAGTCATAACATTAGTAAATAAACATACACATATAATATACATATAGCCACTGCATAATAAGTAATACATAATCTAAGGAACGGGATACATGATGTAACGAATCTGATGTACTTAACAAAAGTTTCAGATTTCATATATTCTAACCAAAAGCCCTAATAAATGTAATCAAACTACGTGGCCCTCGAGGACAGCTCCTGGCAAATCCTGCCGCTGATCACCATTTTCTGTACCTAAAAACCCACGAAACAACTTGTGGATGAGCGACTAATCGCCCAGTATGTGACCCAGAATTACCCTGCTAGGGATCTTTTACGGTTAAAGTACTTTTGAATAAAAATTCTACGTATGATTTTAGAAACGTAACTTATATGCAAATGATGTGTGCGTGTGCGCGCGCGTGTATAAACACACACACACCCCCCTATACCCAAGCTTTAACTATGAAAAAGAAAATATGTATAGTAATTGGTGCTATCCAACATGCAACGAATAAGTCTAATATGACAACATGCAAAGGTACCCAAAAATAAAATACAAGATAATATATTAATAATCAAATTGGGGTTCAATAGTTCAAAGCTGTGTGTCAAAATTTAGTATAATAATACGGAAAGTTAATCACCCTATACCCTGTGCTGTGCCACTCAGATACCCTGTGCTGTGCCACTCAGATCGAAACAATCCAACAAGATATTTTTTCAAGTACTGCGATCAGAGAGTGGAACGATACACGTTGCTTTGTGACATCGAGCATTGCCCCACAAGATAGTAGCACGCTAGCAGATGGACATATCTAAATTCGATGATTTCTTACTTCTAAATTGATTATTCAACTAAACATATAAAATAGGAGAAATCTACCAGCATGATGTAAAAACAATTAATCTCTTCCCACAGGAGCAAGAGAGAAATCCATTTGTCTGGCTAGACTAACGGGAAAAACAAGCAACAGACTCGAATCGTCTCACATGACTATGAACCGTCTCACATGACTTCGCCCCGTTGTAGATATATTTTCCATCGTATTTTCAAATATCTTATTTCTCCATTAAAATAAGACTGAATTGCTCCTATAAACATTATTTTTTCTTAACTAAAGTGTCCGCACCAAAAGGTCAATATACCTTATTTTTTTCCATCTAAATTTGAAATTCTTACATATTTTCCTTTTTTCCATTTAATATAAACAAAATACTATTCTGCTGACACCAAAGTTCGGAGATAAAAGGGAGACATGTTTTAATTGTGTTCTAAGAAAGTTTGTTAATCGAATAACATGTATTGAGAAAGTATTTTTTTCTGAGATGGGACCGTAACGCAATTCGTTAGTAGAATATGTTTGTTTAAGAACTGTAGATATTCAAAAATTGAGAGTTTGAACTCCGCACACAACTTCGCAACATTTGGCAAGATTGAAGAAAAAAAGAGAGTAATTTCCTTCATTCTTCTTACTTTCTCTCATTTTTCAACAAATCAAAAAAGCCCGATCTCTAGATTTTATCAAAAAATATATATTTTTTAGAAAGAAATGTGAGTCATTCTCTTCATTTGATTGATGATACTTTGTTACGAGAATATGGTAACAATTTTATCAAAAAAAAATGTTATTGAAAATGTAACAACAGCAAAAAATATATACAGTTTCATGAACCAAAATAACAATTTAAATCATAACATAACACTTAATCATTATAATTTTCAAGAGTCTTAACATATAACAACAACAAAAAAAACAGATACATACTTCCGTAGGCCCAAATATCTATTTCCCCTATTTGGGCCATGACATAACACTTAATAGATCTTGGCAGCCTGCACTTACTAATTTAAAGATATCCAATAAAGCAGCCTAACAGTTACAATAACATGAAATTCATGGAAATAAATTCATGGGGCCTGTTTTTTCATATCCAACTACTATTTTTTTTGGATTCATACATAAATATCAATTGTCTTTGAGATTCATACATTCCAGAAAGTTTATGGTTGGATTTGGAAAAGTAGGGAGCCTGCGATTCTTTTGTTTCCGAAATTCATGGATAGAGCTCCATAACACAGTCAGCACCTACCAGAGTAGGCAGTATTTTGTAATTAGAATAGCCTGCGCCTAAAATTATATCATGCCATTCCTTCTTGTTACGTTCCTTTGTACCATGACAACACATCATAAGAATATCAAATAAAAACCCTGTCTCAGTTGCTTTTGAGTTATTATTTTCAAAATCTTGAATAATATCCACGATGATAACCTTGCTACCATCTTTTCTTGGTTCAATTGCCTCTTTGCATCCCTTTAGTATTTGAACACAATCCTCGTCAGACCAATTGTGGAGAACATTCTGAGATACATGATGCAAATAAATATATTAGCTCATCAGGAAAGGAAAATTAATCAAGGGAAGTTTTGAGACAAAGAGAATTAGTTAATTACCTTAAGAAGAAATGCATCAGCTGGTGGTAGCTTTTTTAACATATCTCCTGCAACCACATTGAATGAGTCGTCCTCGGAAGCCTTCACAACAACATGAGGAAGGTCAAGTACTGTGCATTTCAACATAGGAAAGGCTTTTGTTATTATTTTCACCGCAGTTCCAGTGCCTCCGCCAACATCCACCAGACTATTCACGTCATCAAATATATGTTGATAGCTTTTAACAAAGTCCCCCATCTGTTGCTTACAATGGCTCGCCATCGCCTCGTTGAACAAGTTACCTGGATTAGAAAGTTTAGATTCCATAGAGATGTTTCTTCATTGTTAATTGTACACAAATACATGAAATGATTACGATTACCCTTCTTGTGATCAAAATTACATGATGAATTAATTATGCAAAAAGAAAGAAAGAGGACAATGATAGGTGGTTCTTTCTTATTACCAAGCTCATGGTTTTCCCTGAAAATGTCCCACATATCCTTCCCATCATTTGCTGTCATGCAGACGGTGCTTCCAGGTTCGCCGTCCTTGAACCATTCGGTCATAGCGAACATATGTTTTGTGAATGCTGGCTCCGTAATAAAACACGTAAAGGCACCCATGTTGGAGCGCTCAGTTAAAAGGAGCTTGGACATGGGCGCTAGGACGTAACAACCCGCTTCATCTTGTGCGAAAACTTCTTTCTGAACAAGAAGTGCCATGAGGCGGCCAAGCATCATGTCCTTCTCCGGCAAGATCGGAATAGAACGTGCGAGTTCGTTTAATGGCATGGGATTGCCATATGCTTGTATGTGGCCAGAGATGTCGAGGCCGACAGCGCACCTGAGAGCGAAACTATTGATATAAGTTAGGCTTTGGTTTAGAATACTTGTGAACTCCATTATTGTACGAGAAATGTAAGTGGTACTACTTGTTGGTTCAGAATATGAGACAGCAGTGATCTATTTTTATAGAGATATAATGCCACGTAGAATTTGAGAGTAAATTAATTAAGGTACAGTCCAAAATTAATTTTTATCTCATTAATTTAAAATAGTAAGCCACAAAAAAAATAATAAATAATGTACAATTATTAACTTAACTTTCGTAAACAACATATAATCACATCTACAAATAAAATTATTCATTTATTATTAATTCTCTTTCTTGTAACTGTAATATTCTTCCACCTCTCATCACTTAATATTATTGGTGGAAATTTCTGCATTAATGTACTCTAAAGTTTGATATTTCGTTTATAAATTTGATGCATGAATTTCATTATGTAGATATAATAAATAGATCTATGTTTATTATAAATACATATTATTCATTAAAATAATCTTAAATGTTAGTAGGAAAGAATTTTGAAAATAATAAACACTGGAATTTTTCTTGTAGTTATTAAAATCGGAAAAGTTTCTTTAGTCATAAATATCCTCTTTAAATATATTAAAATCTGTAACTTTAATCTATTAGTAAGTATTTCTTGAAGTGTAGGAAAACCTGAAAATTTCCTTTATTATTAAGATTTTTCTTTAATTATATTAGACTTATATTTCTAATGGAAGTTTTATAAAACAAATTTTTAATCAAATGAGAGACCACAATTAAAGGGGATAGGAAATAGAATATCGATTGATTTTTGGATTTATTTACCCATAATGATGTTAAGATGGGTTGTCTTCAAAGTATTTCACAAATAAAATCAATAGTGTTGTGAATTCAAACGTTTCTAATTTCTCTTCATTTCACCAAGTACAAATAATAGAAATTAAATAGACATTTTCGCATTGAGTTTATTTCATAGAAAGTTCGATAATTTTGGAATCTTGTTCAAAGGAAAAATTACTTGGGGTGTGATGATGCTCAAATATATAGTGAAAATTACTATCTATTCTTATGAAAAATGACAAAAAAAAATGAATGCAAAGTAGCCATTTTCCGATTTATATTATTGCAAACGTGATTTTTGAGTCATTTTAATAGGTTTTGAATAAAGGAATGTATTTAGGCCAAAAAATAGTAAAATTGTCATATTTGGGTTATTATTGAAGATGACATCAAATCAAGACATTACATGTCATATTGAACAATCTACACGAAGTACACAATATTCAAAATGACAAAATTTTATAAAAATACGCTAAGTTAGGAAGGCATGCGGGTTCCTTCTATGCCGCATGCAGCATAGCCCAGAGGCCACATGAGTCATGGACTCAATATGTGAATTGTTTATTCAAGCCGTTAGATTGGTATATCTTAGCCGTAGATTGATGTCTTCTAGAAGGTTTGACCTCCTGGTCTACCACGCTATTTTTCAAGTAGTCTTCTAGAAGGAACTTTATTTTTGGAGCATTTTTTTTAACCAAATCATGCTAGATCATGGATGGATCTCATGTCCCCCATGATCTCCACTGCTCCACTACTCTTTATGGAAGACTATAGATACGCCCATCTTGTAATAGATTCGATGTGAGTGTTTACTTATGATAGATGGGCTAGGTTAGCAGTACTAGAGTGAGATACAAAACCTTTTGAGGCTAAAGCAGGGAGGCATCATCTAAGAAGGCATAGTTCTTCTTCTCTAAGAGGGTTGTAATTTATATTCTCTTTATTTTTCTTTTCTTTTGTCATGATCATGGGTAGCTAAACATCTCATCTCTGGTGTGAGGGTTGAACTATGATTACCTTAATAATATTTTGATATCTTGTCTATGATTTGTTTGTGTTGAATTTATTTTTAATATTTTTATTACATCCGTGCATACGTAGTTTCGTCTACTATATGTTAATAATCTTCCACAAACCAATGGGTGAAATTCGTTAGCATCTTTGTGTGAGAAAGATAATACATAATAACTAGTACACTTCGGCTAACGAGGCTTGACAATGGTTCAAAGACTAAGATAAAAACCAAAGGAGCTCCCTTGGCAGGATAGGATGAAAACATCATACGATAAGTTTGGTCTCTTTATGGACAACTCAAACTTAGTCGGAGCAATACTTGAAAACACCTAAATTAGGTGGAAATTTTGGGATATTTCAACTATAGATTAGTATAAGAAAAACAAATAATTTTGTACTTAAAATACTTTAGTTTTGGTAGCTCAAAAGCTGATTGAAAGATCGAAAAACATTTTTAAAATGTACAAGAAAACACAAAATAAGCTTTAATTGTTGAGGCGAAGAATGAAGGTAAACCACATCGATTTGTGGTCATTTGCATCTTCACAATTAAAATAATGTATTATATATTATATATTGGCATCTCTTACTAACGTGAAACAAATTCATTAATCAAACTTAATGGCAGATTTCGAGACTCGATCTCTCAGTTTTTTTTTTTTTTTTTTTTCTAATTCGGTTGATTTAGTCGATGTCACATCGCATGTGTACCCAGCTGCTCATTTGTATTTAAACGAGAAAATTAAATAATTAACTAACGCAGTTGTTGGATTGCGAAATAATATATAACTTGGCAAATCTAGATCCCATAAATACGCTGCTCCTATAAAAAAATAAAAACAAAAATCCAAACATGAATCATGCATAATTTAATTTAAGGTAAAACACCGTCACTGTATATATGGTTAAAAAAAATAGGATGCTAATAACTGTTGCTTCACCTCTATTTTGTATTTCCCCCTCTCATAATTTCCGTAACTAATTTGAAAATTTGTTTCCACACAATTTTCTTATATAATCCTTATCATTCCTACACAATTTTTAGATCGAGTATTAATCATTATAAAAGAAAGTCTTATACCTATGCACAAATATATTTTAACATAAATAATTATTTCTCCAATTAAATTTCCGAAACTATCAATGCATCCTCCATACTTATGAGGACCACTAAAACTAAATATCAATATTGCCATAACACCATCTGTTCAATATATGGAGCAGTAAGTGTATACTCAAATTGAGGTTTCGATTATTTACAATTTTGACCCTGAGAATATATGCTATCAGTTCAATATGGCAATGAGTTGTTATTGCTTTGTACTAATACCAACGGATCATGTACACAACAGATGATAAAAGTCACCTCCACAATGCCATCGTTTATTGAGCCAATCCGATATTGAAGAGTCAATCAATACTAACTGTAATTAAAATTTAACGGATAGCAAAGGAGGGGGGCCATCAACGCGATTGATTGGATAGAACGAATAGTTAGTAAACAATTCATAGTAATTACTGCGCTGCCACTGATTAGATACACCATCAGTGCGGAAGAACACTCAATCATAAAGAGGCAATAGTAAACGTACTTTTTGTTGTAGTGGTTATTGGCATGATATGTTTACTACCAACAGGAGTAATACTCGCCTTTATTTGACATTACTCCGCTCAATAATTTTAACATCGCCTTTGAAACAAATTGTTGTAGATATATAGGGAATTTATACTAGAGCTAAAAGTAGAATTTATACGGAATTTTGTTGATTTAGTCGAGATCAGATCGCATGTGTAGCCTGCGGTTCATATGTATTAAACAAGAAAGAAAATAATTAACTAAAACAGTTGTTGAATGGAAAAATTATATTTGATATGGCCAATCAAGATCCCATAAATGTACTGCTTCTATTTAAAAAATAAAATAAAAATACACTCATGTATAACGCATAATTCAAAAGAAAAATACCACCTCTCTCTCTCCCTCTCTCTCTCTCAATATATATATATATATATATATTGTGAGGGTACAAAATAGTAATGATATTAGTAAGGGTAATAAAATACTATTGTACTCCAACAAAAACAAATTATTTCTTAGCGTATTGGTATTATTGACAGGAGTACCCGCAATAATACTGTCAGCAAAAAATACTTTTATTTTTGTAGATATTGTTCTATTCTTACAGTACTACTACTACAAAAAAAAAAGTATACACCGTTAAAATAAGTAATGACACCCACTGCCATAATTGTGTCCACGCACATCGTATATAAAAAGATCAATACATTGTATAAAATTGCGGAATTGTATCTATGTACAATTTAGATACACAGTTACTAAATTAAAATCGTGTCAGATCATCCATGAAATAATTTGTAAGTTGCGAAAAAAATATCAGTTGTTATTTATATTTGATAGTTTTTTGTTCAATGTAATCATAAGCTTTAATTGTTGCCGAAAGATATCTCCGAGGATACGAGGATACGCACTCTGTTGTTGGTAATCCAGCTCGATCTATCGCCATTTGAATCTTCACAATTAAAACAATGTATTATATATTATATATTGGCATCTCATACTAACATCAAACAAATTCATTAGTCAAACTTAACGGCAGATTTTCAGGTGTACTCTACTCTCTCCTTCTTTCATTAGTCCAGGTCAGATCACACATGTACCAAGCTACTCATGTATTTAAACACGAAATGAAATAATTAACTAGCACAGTTGTTGGATTGGCAAATCTAGGTCCCATAAATACTCTGCTCCTACATAAAAATAAAAATAAAAATCCAAACATGTGTCATCCAAAATTTGGAGGTAAAATACCATCACTACTATACACGGTTAAAAAATAGAATGCTAATAACTGTTTATGTATCTCTATTTATGTATTGTCTTTCCATACATAACTTTCATAAATATTTTGGAAAACCGTTTTTACGCAATTTTCTTGTATAATCCGTATCATTCTTGCATAATTTCTAAAGTATTTATACTTATGCCCAATTAATTTTTTTAACGTCATTAATTATCTCTTCAATCAAATCTCCCAATCTATCGTTGCCCCACAAATACTTGAGGGGACCACTCAAACTAAACATCAATATTGCCCTAACACCATTTGTTCGATACATGGAGCAGTATGCGTACACTCAAATCTAGGTTCCGATTATTTTCAATGTTGCCCCTGAGAATATATGTCATCGGTTCAATATGACAACGAGTTGTTACTGCTTTGTACTAGCTAACAACAACGGATAATGTACACAGAGATGATAATAGTTACCCCCTCAATGCCATCGTTTCTTGAGCAATAAGATGTTGAGGAGTCAATCAACAATAACTGTATTTAAAATTTAACGGATAGCAAAGAAGGGGCCATCCCGCAATCGGTTGGATAGACCGAATACTTTGTAAACAATTCAGAGTAATTACTATGCTGCCACTTATTACATACACCATCCGTATAGAAAAATACTCGAAGATAAAGAGGCAATAGTAAATATATTTTTTATTGTGGTGGTTATTTTCGTGATATGGTTATTATCAACAGGAGTATTAGAAATCCGCGTCTTTATTTGACATCACGCAGCTAAATAATTTTATCAACGCTTTCGACACAAATTATTACAAATATATACGGAATGTATCTATTTAGAGGCAAAAGTAGAATTTTATATATTTCGAAAAAATTATCAGATAAGGTCTAAAGTTCGATTGTATAAATATTTCAGAACATGTAGAGTTGCATAAGGGATATCTTGCGTGAACCATAAGGGATCCGACTCCGCTGCTCGCCAAATAGGATAGCATGACTCTACTTTTTCAAATCTAACTGTTGATTTTTCTTATGCACGAATCTCAATACAAATTCATTAGTTAAACTTAACGGCAGATTTGCAGGTGTACTGTACTTTCTCCTTTTCTTTTTTTATTCGGCAGATTTCGAGGTGTACTCTATTCTATCCTTTTTTTCTGTTTCATTCGGTTGATTTAGTCGATGTCAGATCACACATGTACCCAGCTGCTCATGTGTATTCAAGCACGAAAATGAAATAATTAACAAACACAGTTGTTGGATTGGGAAATAATAGATGACATGGCAAATCCAGATCCCATAAATACGCTGCTCCTTTATAAAAATAAAAATAAAAATCCAAACATGTATCATCCACAATTTGAAGGTAAAACACCATCACTACTACAGAAAGGTGGGTAGGCTATTATACACAGTTAAAAAATAGAATGCTAATAAATGTTCCTGTACCTCTATTTATGTATTGTCTTTCCACATAACTTTCATAAGTAATTTCGAAAACCATTTTTACACAATTTTATTTTATAATCCGTATCATTCCCACAGAATTTCCAAAGTATTTATACTTACGCCCAATTTTTTTTAAACGTAATTAATAGTCTCTCCAATCAAATCTCCAAAACTATCGATGCAGCATTAATACTTGAGGGGACAACTCAAACTAAACATCAGTATTGCGATCACACCATCTGTTCAGTACATGGATCATTAATAGTCTCTCCAATCAAATCTCCAAAACTATCGATGCACCATAAATACTTGAGGGGACCACTCAAACTAAACATCAGTATTGCCATCACACCATCTGTTCAATACATGGAGTAGTATACGTATACTCAAATTGAGATTCTGATTATTTACAATGTTGTCCCTTAGAATATATGTCATCGGTTCAATATGACAACGTACGGGTTGTTATGTCTTTGTACTAGCTAACACCAACGAATAATGTACACAACATATGATAGTAATAGTTGCCCCCTCAATGCCATAGTTTCTTGAGCAATACGATGTCAAAGAGTCAATCAATAATAACAGTACATAAAATTTAACGGATAGCAACGGAGGGGGGGGGGGGGGGGGGGGGGGGGGGGGGGGGGCATCAACGCAATCGGTTGGATAGACCGAATAGTTGGTAAACAATTCAGAGTAATTACTGTGCTGCCACTGATTAGATGCACCATCCATACGGAAGAATACTCAAAGATAAAGAGGCAAAAGTAAATGTATTTTTTATTGTGGTGGTTATTTCCATGATATGTTTATTATCAATAGGAGTACTAGAAATCCGCGCCTTTAATTGACATCACACAGCTAAATAATTTTATCAACGGTTTTGGAACAAATTATTATAGATATATACGGAATTTATCTATTTAGAGGCAAAAGTAGAATTTCATCTATTTAGAAAAAATTATCAGATAAGGTCTAAAGTTCAATTGTATAAATATTTCAGAACACGTAGAGTTGCATAAGGGATATCATGCGTGAACCATAAGAGATATGACTCCGCTGCTCGCTAAATAGGAGGACATGATCCTACTTTTTCAAATCTAATTGTTAATTTTTTTCATGCACTAATCTTTTCAAATCTAATTGTTAATTTTTTTCATGCACTAATCTCAATACAGACGAATAGTGGGATTTTGAAAAATAAAAATTCTCTTCTTCTATTTATCGAACAGCAGAGAGGATTCCGAAGCGTCGTCGACTGCCAAATACCAACTAGTAATTTGTCTTTAGTCTTTAATTCATTAGTCAAACTTAATGGAAGATTTCGAGATATGCTCTACTCTCTAGCTCTCTTATTGTTAAATTCGGTTGATTTAGTCGAGAACAGATTTCATGTGTACCGAGCTGCTCATGCTTATGAAACAAGAAAGAAAATAATTAACTAAAACAGTTGTTGAATGGGGAAATTATATTTTACTGGGCCAATCAAGATCCCACAAATGTACTTCTTTTATTTCAAAAATAAAATAAAAATCTACACGTATTATGCATAATTCAAAAGCAAAAGACCACCTATATATACACACACATATATATAGATGAGGAGGGATCAAGTTACACCTTTTTTTTTGACACATTTTGACACCTACTATTTTCAAAGTTCAAATAGTCGATCCAAACCGTTCAACATGATTGATATACTAAAATGTGCATGGAGATCAAATTTTACATTTTTTGGAATTTTTTTACTATTTATTAAGATGGTTACAAAATCGTTGTTTTCGGACCATTGAAAGACAGCGATTTTGTAACCATCTTAATAAATAGTAAAAAAATTCAAAAAAATGTAAAATTTGATCTCCAAGCACATTTTAGTATATCAATCATGTTGAACGGTTTGGATCGACTATTTGGATTTTGAAATCGCAAAATTAACCTATAAAAAAAACGGTGTCATGATGTGTCAAAAAAAAGGGTGTAATTGGATCCCTCCTCTATATAGATATATACATATGTATATCTCCACTCTCATATTATGCACGTAGTTCTCCTGATCCGCCAATGGCTGAGATTGAAAGATAAATTTTCAGATTTAATATCAACCCTCCAATCACATAATTTGTCTTATTTTGATTAAATACATTTGTTTTATATGTAGAAATCTAAATTTAGTTAAAAACATATTTGCCACATATACTACTATATAGTTTGTCGTAATGAAAATTGAACGAATCGTTAGCGATATATTTCCTTATATATTTTTAAAACTATCTTCGTTTTCTGAATCATTTAGAATTCATATCACCTAAGGTTTCCGTAATTTTGTTTGGGTCTAGACCGTCAAATAGCAATTTGCACGAATATTAAAGGACTCCCTTGCTTTCCATCTCAGATTGAATCGGTCTAGATCCTGATAGGAACGTCTGGATCTAAATTAAAATATTATGTTGCCTGAAAGAAATGTTGTAAAATGCGGGTTTTTTCATACATGCGGAAGGTCACTGCATACCACATATGTAGCCTGCGGCCGCATATGCGGATTTTAATGCGAAGTAATATACGTGGATTTTAAACTACATATTAATTTATTTTCACTCAAAATATTCAGCATATTCCCTTAAAAATAATTTACGTGACATGTCAAAGTAAAAATTACATCGACTTCCGGCCTATTAATATCGTTCAGTGAATTTGGTCTAAGCAGGGTCCTCGATCCTAAAGTAACTAATTAAATTAACCATATGCAAATATTTTTTTCCAAACTAGATGCAAAGAATTAATTAATCGATACTCAATGATAGAATTACATGATTAAAAATCAATATGCATCTTTAAACTGGAAATATCCGATTCAAGCAAAACCGCATATATAAGATTGCATTAAGATTTTAATGCGGAAACGAATTACATAAACTTATACGGCCGCATGAACCACTTTTTACAACACTGCCTATAAGTATATATATGAATTCGATCATTTATCAAATCAAACACTTGGTGAAAGTTTATATGAATGAAATATAAAGCAAAAACTCAGAGTTGGTTGACGTGTGGCTCGTAATTAATTGAATTTGATTTCACCGTATGGGGCAATGTGCGCTATCGATTATCGTAGAAACTTCAATATCGTCTATTTATCATTTAACATAGCAAATAATTTATCACTGTATATGACATTGACATTGACATTAACATTTAACAATAACTATTTATATATGTATTTGTTATTGATATTTTTTCGTTTTCAATGCAAAAAATATTGTTTAAATTAAAGCAATATTTTGTTATTTTTTATTGTTATTTATTATTTGCTTTTCTTTTCAATCATAATTTTAGATCTTATTATATGTCTCGATTGTAGCACACAGACACAATATATGCTAGTATATATATACACACATACAGTAGTGATAATATTTTGTGTGGGTAAAAAATAGTAACGGTATTGGAAAGGGTAATAAAAATACTGTTGTACCCCGACAAAAACATGTTATTTCTAAGCATATTGGAATTACGGATAGATGTATCCGCAATAATACCGTTGGATAAAAATTCTTTATCCTCGCAGATATTGTTCCATTTTTGTAGTATTATACAAGAAAAGCTAATATATATGGTTAAAAATACTAATGACACACTTCCATAATTGTGTCTGCGCACATCATGTATGAAAATATCAATACATTGTACAAAATTAAGTAATTGTACCTATGTACAAATTAGATACACAGTTATTACATGTAAGGTCATCTATAAAATAATTTGTAAGTTGCAGAAAAATACCAATTTGTAAGTTTTTGTTCAATGTACTAGTAAGCTTTAATTGTTGAGAGGGAAAATGCAATTCGCATCCTCTGAGATAACTCAAAATTTGCAAGACTACTATTCGGAATATCTCAATCGTTCAAATACCTTCGGCACAAATCTCAACGCTCAAATAATATTGGCCCCCAAACCTGCCCCGATTAGGCACCCGGACACGTCGGTCACGCAAAAATTCATATATCTCAGGGGATACGCACTCTGTTGTAGGTAATCCAGCTCGATATATAGTCATTTGCATCATCACAATTCAAAGAATGTATTATATATTATATATTGGCATCTCCTACTAACATCAAACAAATTCATTTGTCAAAACTTAACGGTAAATAATAATTAACTACCGCAGTTGTTGGATTGCGAAATAATATAGAACATGGCAAATCTAGATCCCATAAATACGCTACTCTTATATAAAAATAAAAATAAAAAATCCAAACATGAGTCATTCATAATTTGAAGAGAAAACACCAACACTGCTACAGATAGGCGACTATACACGTACGGTTAAAAAAAATAGGATGTTGATAACTGTTGCTTCACCTCTATGTATGTATTTTCTCCTCACATAATTTTCATAACTAATTTGAAAAACTGTTTCCGCATAATTTTCTCATATAATTCTTATCGTTTCTGCACAATTTCTAAAGTATCAATCGTTATAAAAGAAAGCCTTATACCTATGCACAAATATATTTTAACATAAATAATTGTCTCTCCAATTAAATTTCAAAAACTATCATTGCACCATCAATACTTGTGGGGACCACTCAAACTAAATATCAATATTGCCATAACACCATATGTTCAATATATGGAGCAAGAACATCCGATTTAGTCCTGTTTTAACACCTATCTCCCAGTATACCTTCTCATCACCTTCGGTGAGAGCTCCGGCAATGGTGACTTAGCTCCAGACAGGTTACAACTCGGCTTTTAGTCGCCCTTATTCTCCGCCTTTGCCTTTCAGACACTGCACTAGTCCTGTTTTAACACCTATCTCCCAGTATACCTTCTCTTTCCAGTCACCTTTGCAGTCTCCCCAATGGATGCTGATCAAACCCCGGCCATGGTTCCTCCGCACCGCTGCTTCCTCTCACCACTAACCGAGCACAACCGCCTCCTCTCTGACTTAAACAACTCTATTGTTTTCCAGCCAACCCACCCTTCAGCGCTTCCAATTCCTTCCCTTACTCAGGCCCTCTCCGTTAGATATGGCGGTACTCCATCAAACTAGGAAGTCAGGCTGGTAGGCTCCACATACCTAATCAAGGTCCCGGATTGGGTTTCCCAGGATGATCTCTACCGGGATGGCCCTTTCTGGGAACTACGCCACTTTGCCATCTCCCCCTGGCAAACTCTAGATGGGTCTGACCCTACCATTCCATTGCGGAGCTTTGCCATCACTATCCACGACTTCCCGGTGGACTTTTGTCACCCGCATTACCTACGCCAGGCCACCACCTCTATGGGTGTCCTTCTTGGTTTCGCCTCTAGGAACCTAGCTCACGGCAATCTTGCACACATTGATCTCCTTTTGGAAACCCTGGATGATGATTTCATACCTCCCAATATCCGGGTCTTCCACAATGGTCGGGTCTCCTTTTGCCCGATCACCCGCCCAAGCCTGGGTGGTCCAGTTCGACTATCTCCCCCCCCCTTCCCCTCCCCAGGGTGGGGCGGACTCGCCGGACCAGCCGGGGATCGACCCTGCACCTCATTCTCCCCCCTACCTACCGCCCTGGAGGCGTAGAGAGTTGATGATTCATATTCCTGGACCAGACCCGGCGAGGAGGACTGCCCCGGCTGCCAATCTGGCCACCTTTTGTCGCCCTTGGTCCACAAAAGTACCCCCTGCACAATGCCCAGGCAGCCACCGGCTCATCTCCAAATTACAGCCTGCGCACTTACGGCCAAAAGGGTCAGGGGAGTACGGTCTCCTGCGCTGCCATACGCCTCAGAACCCAGGTGACCGTTTGCCCTCGCTAAAAACAGCTACCCCTAATCCCGATGTAGGACGCGTGTCGCTCAAGCAGTGCCCAATTCCTAGTGAATTCCTCCAGTCAGGCTTTAGAACCTTCTCTTCACGCTTATTATCCTCCCACCCATTTATTAAAATCATTCCTCAGCAGACCCCTTTGGCCCACTCTAAAACCCAAAACCTTCACCCCACCAACATTCCCCTCCCATCTCAACCTTCCTCTCCCCCTCTTACCTTGCCTCCGCTTCCGCCTCTCTGCATGGCTGACCTCTCCAATGATGATGAGGCCCTCATTGCTAAGTTTGTGGGTCTCACCACATCCGAACTCCTACCTCCTCCAGTTCAGCTCCCTGCGCATGCCACCGCTAGCACGGCCTGGGACAGATGCATGCTGGCCAAAATTGTGTCTGACCGCACAATTCAGGAATCCTTCTTCATACCGAATATGCAACGGGCTTGGAATCTGGATCCCTCTTCGTGCATTCGCCCAATTGCCCGAAACTGTTTCTTAGTTGAATTCGCAAGTGCTGAGGAAATGCTTCACATACTCTTGGGTGGGGTTTGGACCTTCATGGGGGACCTAGTGGCAGTAAGTAGAGTGGCTTCACAGGAGGACCTTCACCCAGAACACATCACCTCAGCTGCACTTTGGGTTCAATTCTATAATGTACCTTTCAACTCACTTAAACCTGAAGGGATACAGATCATGATCAATGAGGTGGGTAAGCCTCTCTCTCTTCTGATAGAAGGATTTCTCAATGGTCGCCACTTTCTCAAATGCAAGGTCAGCGTGAAGCTGGGTCAACCCCTCAAAGACAGGGTCCGCCTTACACATCCGGAATTGGGTGAAATTCAAATTCTCTGCTCATACGAAAAAGTGGCCCGTATATGCACCTTCTGTGGCTTTATGGGCCATGATATTCAAACCTGCCCTGACAGGGAAAGGCTTTTATTGATCTCTACCAATCCAATCCATGAAGCACGCTTCTCAGGACTGGATCTGCTGAGCCCAAAGAAAGGTAATTGGATTACTAACCCAAGCCTTCTGCCTAAAGCCCATTCCCCTCTTAAACCAACCCAACAGAAAAGAAGACTTAACCATCCCCATATCCCTCCTCCCAACAGCGCCATGAGCTCAGACACCCATCTCAACCCTTCTACCAGCTCTCTGTTTCTCACCCACATTGTCACTCACACTGAAGACCAGGATGATAACCAGGGTTCAACCCCAAAAAGACACAGGCCGGCGGGTCAGAATTCGCCGGCGAATTTTTTATGAATATCTTCTCGTGGAATTGTCGAGGTAGCGGAGGCTCGACAATTGCCACGTTAAATCGCTACCTTCGCTGCACGGGTGCTCAGATTGCGTTTGTTTCAGAAACTAGGTGTGGTGTACATATGGCAGGAAAAAGAATCGACTCGTTGCCTCTCGGCAATCGGGTTATTGTCCCTTCGATTGGTCAATCGGGGGGGCTTTGGTTAATTTGGGATACTCAAATCCAAATTAACATTTTGCAGCAAGATTTCAACCTAATCGTTGGTGAAGTCTTGCAACCAGGGGGAATTGACAAGTGGCGTTTAGTGGCGGTATACGGTGATGCGTCACGACATGAAAATCCAAAAATATGGGAATCAATTGAGGAATACATCAATAATGATGACTTGCCCACTGTCATCTTGGGAGATTTTAATTCTATTGTCTCTGCCTCTGAGAAGTGGGGGGGAAATGATGCTCTAAGCAATCCAAATCGGGCGTTTAGATCTTGGATCAACTCAAATGGGTTGCTGGACTTAGGGCACCATGGCCCTGCCTACACTTGGTCCAACAAAAGACAGGGCAGGGCGTGCATCTTGGAGCGCCTGGACCGTGCGCTGGCGAATATAAGCTGGACTTTGAGGAATCCAGACGCTGCCGTGTTCCACATTCCACGGTTTCAAAGCGACCACCTTCCGATTCTCCTGCGCACAAAGCCCAATGCGGTGAGGAGAAGGCCGGCTTTTAAAACTGAGGACTGGTGGGGACAAAGGCCGGGGTTTAGGGAGATATGTCAGGATGCGGCTACTAAGGGTGGTCTGAGTTGGGAAGCAACGAGGAACAGTTTCAAACAGGGAGTTCAACACTGGTCGGATAGCCACAAAACTCCTGATGTTTTGCTTCGGGAGATTGAAAGTGAAATGGGCCTACTTCTTCTGAAAGACCCAAGCCAGGCTAATCAGGCTAGAGAGGCCCAATTACAAGCGGATCATGCCCTCTATCTTAAGCTCCAGGAACAGTACTGGTTGCAGCGGGCAAAACTTAATTGGGCTATGCTGGGGGACAGAAATAGCAAGTTTTTCCATGCAACAGCGACCACGCATAAAAGACGGGCCACAATTCGGGCTGTGCAGTTGCCGGATGAAACCTGGGTCACGGAGGATAAGGAGATCAGAGGCAAATTCGTAACCCATTTCAAGAAAATCTATAGCAAAGGTACGCGTTCCTCTATCTCTGACAGGTACCATTTGGAGATGCTGGCCACTATCCCTAAAATCCAGGAGCAATCTCTAGAGGCGATGATCAGGCTGCCAACTGATGAGGAGATCAATAAGGCTCTATTCTCTCTTGGGCCCCATAAAACTGCAGGCCCAGATGGATTCAATGCCAAACTGTTGCAAGATAAATGGGAAGATTTCGGACCTGCTGTCAGGTCAGAGGTGAAGAGCTTCTTCCTCTCAGGAGTAATGTCCTCTCTTGTAGCCAGATCAAATTTAATTCTCATCCCCAAATCTGAGAATGCCTCAAAAGTGGGACAGTTCAGACCAATTTCGGTTTGCAATGTCACTTATAAAGTGATCTCTAAAATTCTCTCTACCCGAATGAAGCCCTTCATAGCCTCTCTTATATCAGACGCACAGTGCGCCTTTGTGCCGGGCCGTGATATATCTGAGAATGTCCTCCTTTTCAAGGAAGTGTTGCATTCCTTCAAACAAAGAAGTTACCCCAGACATGATTTCTGCCTAAAAGTTGATTTAGCCAAGGCGTTCGACCGCCTTGATTGGGACTATTTGAGGGAGATCCTGCCTCTCTATGGCTTCCCAGACCCTTTTATTACTTGGTTGATGGGCTGTGTGTCGTCGGCTGAATTCTCACTGGTACTGAATGGTCGGGGTGATGGTTTTTTCAAACCGTCCAGTGGGCTACGACAAGGGTGTGCCCTTTCACCATATCTCTTTATTATTGGGATGGATCTTTTGTCGCGGGACCTGGCATACAGAGTCAGTAAGGGTGAATTGAGGGGTGTCAGATTGGGGCATACGGTGCAGCCTCTCACAAATTGCTTATATGCAGATGATTTACTAATTTTTGGGGAAGCGTCTGATATGGAAGTGGACACCTTGTTAACCTGTCTGGGCAATTTCATGGCGGTATCGGGTCAAATCATTGGCCCAGAAAAAAGCGACATCTGGTTCAGTGCCTCCACTCCGGATGTGGTTCAGCAGGGTGTTGCAAATAAGTTAAGGGTGTGCAGGGAGTCAGTGGCTACCAAATACCTAGGAGCACCTATTTCAGATTCAAAAGAGGCCTACGATTTCCTTATTGAGGCCTTTACTAGAAGGTTGAGCTCCTCGAAGGTTTCTCTCCTAAGTCAGGCTGGCAGACTTACACTAATCAAGTCTGTTCTTCAGTCTTTGCCTGTGTACCACATGTCAACAGCCAAACTTCCTACATCCGTGGTTAAGGCACTCACTGACCTTATGCGAAGGTTCTATTGGGGGAAATTGGAGCAGAGGCGTTTCCTAGCATACGTGTCTTGGGATAAGATAGCTAGACCTACCAGTCAAGGTGGATTGGGCATTAGAAGACTGGAAACCATGAATGACTCTCTCCTAATGAAAACTCTGTGGAAGGTTGCCAATGATGGATCCTCTCAGTGGGTTGCTATAGTGAAAGCCAAGTACTTCCCTAGATCTCTGCTTTGGCTGTCCAAAAGATCGTACAAGTGCTCAAAAATATGGCGTGCCCTCATGAAACTTCGGCCCCTGTTGGCTCCCATGCTGACTTGGGATCTGGGAGTTTCAACCTGCCTGTTCTATGGTCAACCTTGGCACCCCTCGGCTCTTCAAGTCTCCCCCCCCGTGTCTGGCTGATTCTACCCTGCAGGTCAGGGACTTCGTCATACAAGAAGAAGGGTGAGGTGGCTCCTGGGACGTTCAGAAACTGGCCGATCAGATAGGCCTCACCAACACAGTCCTCATCGTATCTTCGGTGATCCCTCCTTCTGATCTGACACGGGAAGACCGCCTCATCTTCACCCCTAATCCTAATGGCTCTTTCAAGGTTAGTAAGGCATACTCTGCCCTTTTGGGTCCTGATAATACTGGGAATGGGGAGGCAGGAAAAATGTGGGGTTTGATTTGGAAAAAAGGGGATATATTGCCCAGGCTCAGACTTTTCCTTTGGAAAATTCTGCACAAGGCCCTGCCTTTGGGTACGATCCTTGTATCTAGGGGTATTCCAGTGGACCAGAACTGTGCATCCTGCTTGAGTGGAGAAGAGGACTTGCACCACCTTTTGTTCAATTGCCCCTTTGCGCGTCTGTGTTGGTTCATATCCCCACTGGCGTTGCGCTCTCACCGTCTGACAGGGGAAATTCAGGAAATTCTAATTCACATGATGGATGCCTTGGATGACCATCAATGGAATTGTTTCGTGAACATCAAATGGGCTATATGGAGGTGTCGGAATGAAATGGTTTATGCAGCCCACACCCCAACAGTAGCCAAGTTCATGCAATTTTTTAAGGAGGCTAGTACTGAGACTATGTTGGGGGCCTCGCACTTGTTTTCCAGTCCCACTCAGAGATCGGTAAACTATCTCCCTACGTTTACACCATGCCGGTTCTCGTGTTATGTGGACGGCTCATGGAAGGAAGGCTGGTCAGGGGGTATTGGATTCATTATCCTTCAGAATTCAGAGTTGGTTCAATACCATTCGTCATTTGCCAAGGCCTGCTCTCCAATGCATGCTGAAGCTCTGGCCTTAGTTGAGGCAGTTCAGTGTGTCCTACAATTAGGGTTGGTTCCGTGCAATTTCTTCACTGACAACCTTACAATCGCTGAATCTTGCAACTCGCCTCATCCCCCAAAGGACGCTGATTGGAGAACTTTCCATGAATGTTTGCAATTGTGGAAGTATTTCAAGCAGATCTGTGGTATTTTCTGCAATCACATTAACAGGGAGTTTAATTGTGAGGCTGATATTCTGGCAAAGAAGGGGCGTATGTACAATTGGAAGTGCACTGGGTATACGTACCCACTGTTTGGAAGTTAATTGCTCTTTTCTTTTCTTTTCTTTCTTAATTGGTTTTTCTAGTTCATAGCTTTCTCAGAATGTAGTGCTACGCACCACCTGCAACTTTGGCAGAAGCTTAATGTAATTTGCCTACGGGCTTTGAATCAAAATAAAAAAAAAAAAAATATATATATATATATATGGAGCAGTAACCGTATACTCAAATTGAGGTTTCGATTATTTATGCTATAGATTCAATATGGCAATTAGTCGTTATTGCTTTGTACTAATACCAACGGATCATATACACAACAGATAATACAAGTCACCTCCTCAATGCCATCGTTTATTGAGCCAATCCGATATTGAAGAGTCAATCAATACTAACTGTACTTAAAATTTAATGTATAGCATAGCGGGGGGGGGGGGGGGGGGTTGGGCATCAACGCGATCGATTGGATGGACCGGATAGTTACTAAACAATTCATAGTAATTACTGTGCTGCCATTGATTACATACACCATCCATGCGGAAGAACACTCAATCATAAAGAAGCAATAGAAAACATACTTTTTGTTCTAGTGGTTATTGCCATGATATGTTTACTACCAACAGGAGAAATACTCGCATTTATTTGACATTACTCCGCTAAATAATTAGCGTCGCCTCTCAAACAAATTGTTGTAGATATGTACGGAATTTATGCTAGCTAAAAGTAGAATTTATACGGAATTTGGTTGATTTAGTGGAGATCAGATTTCATGTGTACCGAGCTGCTCGTGTTTATGAAACAAGAAAGAAAATAATTAACTAAAACAGTTGTTGAATGGGAAAATTATATTTGACTTGGCCAATCAAGATCCCATAAATGTACTGCTATTAAAAAAAAAATCCACAGATGTACAATGCATAATTCAAAAGAAAAATACCACTTCTCTCTCTCTCTCTCTCTCTCTATATATATATATATAATTGTGATGGTACAAAATAGTAACGGTATTAGTAAGGGCAATCAAAAACTATCGTACTCCAAAAACATGTTATTTCTTAGCATAATAGTATTATTGACAGGAGTATCCGCAATTGTACTGTCGGCAAGAAATACTTTTATTCTCGTAGATATTGTTCCATTCTTACAGTACTATTACAAAAAGGCGAGTATACCCTGTTAAAATAACTAATGACACACACTTTCGTAATTGTGTCCCCGCACATCGTATATGAAAAGATCAATACATTGTTCAAAATTGCGCAATTGTATCTATGTACAATTTCGATACACAGTTACTACATGAAAATCTTGTCAGATCATCCATGAAATAATTTGTAACTTGCGAAACATATTATTTGTTATTTATATTTGAGAGTTTTTTGTTCAATGTAATCATAAGCTTTAATTGGTGTGGAAAGATATCTCAGAGGATACGAGGATACGCACTCTGTTGTTGGTAATCCAGCTCGATCTATATATCGTCATTTGCATCTTCACAATTAAAATAATGTATTATATATCATATATTGGCATCTCTTACTAAGATACTTAGCGGCAGATTTTCAGGTGTAGCCTACTCTCTCCTTTTCTTTTTTTATTCGGGAGATTTCGAGGTGTACTGTACTCTATCCCCTTTTTTTTTTAATTCGGTTGATTTAGTCGATGCCAGATCATACATGTACCCAGCTGCTCATTTGTATTTAAACGAGAAAATAAAATAATTAACTAACATAGTTGTTGGTTTGCGAAATATTATATATATAACTTGGCAAATCTAGATCCATAAATTCGCTGCTCCTGTATAAAAATAAAAATAAAAGTCCAAACACGAATCAGGCATAATTTTAAGGTTAAACACCATCATTGCTACAGAAAGGCGGCTATACACAGTTAAAAAAAAAATAGAATAATATCCATAGATTGTATAAAATTGTGGAATTCTATCCATTAATTGCAAAATCGGCCATTTCGGACCAGAATCGGCCAGAGCCGATCCGATTTCAGTCCGATTTACCCGGAAGTAATGATTCCAATGAAATTTCGGCCATTTCAGTCAAATTTCGCCCGTAACGGCCTAGTTTCAGTCAAAATTAGGCCGTTTGAGTGAAATTCCGGCTGGAACGGACTGTTTCAGTGGAATTAGGCGAAATGCAGCAAAAACTCATAAAGCAATTTTTTTTTCTCCAGCGGGATTCGAACCCAACACGCCCCTCTAACCAAGAGCCAACACTACCACTAGACCATTGCATGTTTTATTACTTGAAGGCATACTTAGATATATATATCTTGTATTTGAGTCAGAAATTGTTTTTTCTTTTCAGCAGCGGGTATGCAATTGTAATTTGTACACTACAGTCAATCAATCAAGGGAGCAATATATTGTCTTAGTGGATTGTTTAATTGTAATCATTTGTCTAAACTTCACAAAAAAATTTGTCAATTTTTTTTTCGATTTTTCTAGTATTAAACAAGCTTCTGGCAAAAAAGTCCGAGTTTCCGATCTGATTCGGCGGATTTTGACCGATTCATCCAATTCGGGTCCCCCGCCCAAAAGTCCGATCCCAATTCCAATTCCAATTTTTCCTTCTATGATTGTATCTATGTACAAATTAGATCTACAGTTACTACATGAAAATCGAGTTGGATCATGCATGAAATAATTTGTAAGTTGCCGAAAAACAACAATTGTTATTTATATTTGAGAGTTTTTTTGTTGATTGTTATCATCAGCTTTAATTGTTGCGGTCCTTGCTGAAAGATATCTCAGAGGATACGAGGATCCGCACTCCGTTGTTGGTAATCCACCTAGATCTATCGTCGTTTGCATCTTCGAAATTAAAAGAATGTATTATATATTATATATTGGCATCTCTTACTAACATCAAACAAATTCATTAGTCAAACTTAACAGCAGATTTGCAGGTGTACTGTACTTTCTCCTTTTCTTTTTTTATTCGGCAGATTTCGAGGTGTACTCTATCCCTTTTTTTTTTGGTTTCAATCGGTTGATTTAGTCGATGTCAGATCACACATGTAGCCAGCTGCTCATGTGTATTTAAACACGAAAATGAAATAATTAACAAACATGGCAAATCCAGATCCCATAAATACGCTGCTCCTATATAAAAATAAAAATAAAAATCCAAACATGTATCATCCACAATTTGAAGGTAACAGACCATCACTACTACATGAAGGCGAGTAAGCTATTATACGCAGTTAAAAAAATAGAATGCTAATAAATGTTCCTGTATCTCTATTTATATATTCTCTTTCCCCATAACTTTCATAAGTAATTTGGAAAACCGCAATTTTCTTGTATAATCAGTATCGTTCCTGCAGAATTTCTAAAGTATTTATACTTATGTCCAATTTTGTTTTTAATGTAATTAATTGTCTCTCCAATCAAATCTCTCAAACTGTCGTTGCACTGTAAATACTTGAGGGGACCACTCGAACTAAACATTAGTATTGCCATCACACCATCTGTTCAATACATGGAGCAGTATACGTATACTCAAATAGAGGATCGGATTATTTAGAATGTTTCCCCTGAGAATATATGCCATCTGTTCAATATGACAACGAGTTGTTATTGCTTTGTACTAGCTAACACCAACGGATAATGTACACAACAGATGATAATAGTTACCCCCTCAGTGCCATCGTTTCTTGAGCAATACGATATCAAAGAGTCAATCAGTAATAACTCTACTTAAAATTTAACGGATAGAAAAATGCAATCGGTTGGATAGACCGAATCACTAGTGGAAAAAGTACTATTAGTGTCGGTTATAAAGGCATATTAGTGTCGGACATAGGGGCGACACTGATCCAGGCGACATAAATTCGGGGACTAATCAGTGTCGGTTATACAACCGATACAGAATTCAACAATTAGTATCGGTTATTAAGTGGAACCGATACAAAGTATGAATTTCCGATCCGAAAAAAATATTTTTGTAACTTATTTGTATCGGTTGACCAACTAAAAACTGACACCAAAAAGAATTAGTATCGGTTCATTACTTAAGAACCGATACAAAAAATTCATTAGTATCGGTTATTAATTAATGAACCGATACTAATTGTTTGTTGGTGTCGGTTTTTAATTGGTGAACCAATACTAATGTTTTTTTTGTGTCGGTTTTTAATTGGTCAACCGATACTAATTATATCTGGTGCCATTATTATATTATATTAATTTGTATCGGTTGTGCCTATAGAACCGATACTGTTTGTGATTTTATGTTAAAAAAATTTATTTATTTTTGTGGCCAGCTCCCATATATTTAGCTGGCCTATATGAAAAACATGCATACAATCAAGCCCTAAATTATATTCTACACCACATAAATTAAATTAAACAAATAAATTGTTATTACAATTAGATTACACCTAAATTAATTGTTCTTACAACTTATCGCATCAATCGATCCTAATTAAACTGTTATACTTGGTTGTGATATTTCACTTTTGAAAAACCTAACCCACTCGAAACGAATTGAATTGATCTCTGTCACAGAATATGGGGTTGCTTTCCAATCCTACATTTTTTAATATAAAAGGACAGTGCAATTAATTATTTATTGAATAAAAACTGAATCAACAACTAAGGTTACATTTGAAAAATATAAATGCATATATACCTGTATTGACAAAAAATTATCGAGGAAGTGATTAATTATGTCATTCATGAACATCATGACATAATATGCGCATTCCCACCTGTTTCTTTTGTTGCGGGCACTATATCAAATTGTACTCAAGCAAAAAGTTAGCAATTTTTAGAAGATGCAATTCAACAATTTATAATAGACCGAAATAATTTTTTAAAAATAGTAAATTTTAGTCGTAAGCACCACATTACCTTGTTCTTTATAAGTTTCAACTTATCGCTTCTTCCGATTCCTCCGGTTGCCTTCTCGACGACCCAAGGACTGTTGAAATATCAGAGAAATTAGTAATTACAATAGATATTGAAATGGTTTAGCAGATTTAATTTGAAACACTTACTCCCTGAGCGCGTCAATGATCGCAAGATCCCTTACAAGTTTATGCTTTTCATACTTTGTGCTCGATGAATCGAACAAGTAGAGCTACCACTAATTACATGCACCATCCGTACGGAAGAATACTCGAAGATAAAGAGGCAATAGTAAATGTATTTTCTATTATGGTGGCTATTTCTATGATATGTTTATTATCAATAGGAGTATTAGAAATATGGTCCTTTAATTGACATCACGCAGCTAAATAATTTTATCAACGCTTTTGAAACAAATTATTATAGATATATATGGAATTTATCTATTTACAGTCAAAAGTAGAATTTTATCAATTTAGAAAAAAAATATCAGATAAGGTGTAAAGTTGAATTAATTGTATAAATATTTCAGAACACTTAGAGTTGTATAAGGGATATCATGCGTGAACCATAAGGGATCCGACTCCACTGCTCGTCAAATATGAGAACATGATTCTAATTTCTCAAATCAAATCGTTGATTTTTCTCATGCACGAATCTCAATACAGACGAATAGTTCGATTTTAAAAAATCAAAATTCTTCTCTTCTATTTAGCGAGCAGCGGAGAGGATTCCGAACCATATGCGTTAACTACCAAATACCAACTAGTAATTTGTGTTTAGTCTTTAATTCATTGGTCAAACTTAATGGAAGATTTCGAGATATGCTCTACTCTCTAGCTCTCTTATTGTTAAATTTGGTTGATTTATTCGAGATCAGATTTCATGTGTACCGGGCTGCTCGTGTTTATGAAACAAGAAAGAAAATAATTAACTAAAACAGTTGTTGAATGGGGAAATTATATTTGACTTGGCCAATCAAGATCCCATAAATGTACTTCTTTTATTTAAAAAATAAAATAAAAATCCCCACTTATTATGCAAAATTCAAAAGCAAAAGACCACCTATATACACACACACACACACATAGATATATACATATATATATACACACACACACATATATCTCCACTCTTATATTATGCACGTAGTTCTCCTGATTCGCCAATGGTTGAGATTGAAAGATTAATTTTTAGATTTAATATCAATCATCCAATCACATAATTTGTCTTATTTTGATTAAATACATTTGTTTTATCTGTAGAAGTCTAAATTTAGGTAAAAACATATTCGCCACATATACTGCTATATAGTTTCTCACAATGAAAATTGAATGAATCTTTAGCGATATGTTTCCTTATATCTCCTTAAAACTATCTCTGATTCCTGCAATTAGATTATTTCTTTTGTTCTTCATTTCCTGAATCATTTAGAATTCATATCACCTTAGGTTTCCATAATTCTGTTTGGATCTGGACCGTCAAATAGTAATTTGAACGAATATTAAAGGACTCCCTTGCATTCCATGTCAGATCAAATTGGTCTAGAACCTGATAGGATCATCTGGATCTAAATTGAAATATTATGTTGCCTAAAAGCAATGTTGTAAAATACAGTTTTGTTCATACATGCCGAAGGTCACTGCATACCGCATATGCGGCTTTTAATGCGGAGTTATATATGCAGATTTAAACTACATATTAATTTATTTTTACTCGAAACATTCAGTATATTTTCTTAAAATTAACTTGCGTGACATGTCAAAGGAAAAATTATATCGAATTCCAGCAAATTAAAATCGTTCAGTGAATTGGGTCTAAGCAGGGGCATCGATCCTAAAATAACTACCTAAATTAACCATATGCAAATATTTTTTCCTAAACTAGATGCAAAGAATTAATTAATCGATGCTCAGTGATAGAATTGCATGATTAAAAATCAATATACTTTTTTAAACTGAAAATATGCGATTCATGCGAAACCTCATATATGGGACTGCATTAAAATTTTCATGCGGAAACGAATTTGATAAGCATATACAGCAACATGAACCGCTTTTTATAACACTGCCTACATGTATATATATGGATTCTATCATTTATCAAATCAAACACTTGGTGAAAGTTTATATGAATAAAATAGAAACAGCAAAAACTCAGATTGTTGGGTTATAAATATCTTTTTTTTCTTTTTAAACTGATCTTATGTGATCCGGTCAGACATCAAGCTGATCTAGATTACCATATTCACGTCTGGCTCGTACTTGAATTTGATTTCACCATATGGAGCAATGTGCGCTATCAACTATCGTAGAAACTTCAATATCGTCTATTTAACATTTAACATAGCAAATAATTTATCACTGTGTATGACATTGACATTGACATTTAACAATAACTATTTTATAATTTGTTATTTTTTATTGTTATTTATTATTTGTTTTTCCATTCGATTGTAATTTTAAATCTTATTATGTCTCCATTGCAGCACATAGGCACAATATATACTAGTACATACATACACACATACAGTAGTGATAATCCCCGACAAAAACTTTTTTTTCTTAGCGTATTGGTATTACGGATAGAAGTATCCGCAATGATACCGTCAGATAAAAGTACTTTTATCCTCGCAGATACTGTTTCATTCTTGTAGTACTATACAAAAAGCCAATATACATAATGAAAAATACTAATGACACACACTACCATAATTGTGTCTACCCACATCATGTATGAAAATATCAATACATTGTATAAAATTGCGTAATTGTACCCATGTACTAGTAAGCTTTAATTGTTGAGAGGGAAAATGCAATTGGCATCCTCTGTGATATCTCAAACTTTGCAAGACTACTTTTCAGAATATCTCAATCGTTCAAATGCGTTCGGCACAAATTTCAACGCTAAAATAATATTGGCCACCAAACCTGCCCCCAATAGGCACCGGCACGTCGGTCACGCAAAAATTGATATATCTCAGGGGATACGCACTCTGTTGTTGGTAATCCAGCTCGATCTATATATCGTCATTTGCATCTTCACAATTAAAATAATGTATTATATATCATATACTGGCATCTCTTACTAAGATACTTAGCGGCAGATTTTCAGGTGTAGCCTACTCTCTCCTTTTCTTTTTTTATTCGGCAGATTTCGAGGTGTACTCTACTCTATCCCTTTTCTTTTCTTTTTAATTCGGTTGATTTAGTCGATGTCAGATCATACATGTACCCAGCTACTCATTTGTATTTAAACGAGAAAATAAAATAATTAACTAACGTAGTTTTTGGTTTGCGAAATATTATATATATAACTTGGCAAATCTAAATCCCATAAATTCGCTGCTCCTATATAAAAATAAAAATAAAAGTCCAAACATGAATTATGCATAATTTTATGGTAAAACACCATCATTGCTACAGAAAGGCGGCTATACACAGTTAAAAAAAAAATAGGATGCTGATAGTACTGTTGCTTCACCTCTATTATGTATTTTCCCCTCACATAATTGGAAGGTAAAATACCATCACTACTACAGGAATGCGAGTAGGCGACTATACATGGTTAAAAAATAGAATGGTAAGAACTGTTACTGTATCTCTATTTATGTATTGTCTTTCCACGTCACTTTCATAGGTAATTTGGAGAACCGTTGTTACGCAACTTTCTCATATAATCCATATCGTTCGTGAAGAATTTCTGAAGTATTTATACCTATGCCCAATTTTTTTTTAACGTAATTAATTCTGTCAAATCAAATCTCCCAAACTATCGATATGCACCATAAATATTTGTGGGGACCACTCAATCTAAAGTTCAGTATTGCCATAACACCGTCTGTTCAATACATGGAGCAGTTAGCGTATACTACAATCGAGGTTCCGATTATTTACAATGTTGCCCCTGAGAATATATGCGACCGGTTCAATATGACAACGAGTTGTTATTGCTTTGTACTAACACCAAAGGATAATGTACACAACAGATGATAATAGTCACCCCTTCAATGCCATTGTTTCTTGAGCAATACGATGTTGAACAATCAATCAATAATAACTGTACTTAAAATTTAACGGATAGCAAAGAAGGGCGGCCATCAACGCAATCGGTTGGATAGACCGAATAGTTGGTAAACCATTCAGAGTAATTACTGTGCTTCTACTGATTACATACACCTTCTGTACGGAAGAATACTCTATGGTAGAGAGGCAATAGTAAATGCCTTTTTATTGTGGTGGTTATTTCCGTGATATGTTTATTATCAACAGGAGTATTAGAAATCCGCGCCTTTATTTGACATCACTCACCTAAATAATTTTATCATCGCTTTTGAAACAAATTATTATAGATATGTACGGAATTTATACCAGATCTTATAGTAGAATTTTATCTGTTTAGAAAAAAATATCAGATAAGATCTAAAGTTTGATTGTATAAATATTTCAGAACACGTAGAGTTGCCCAAGGGATACCATGCGTGAACCATGAGGTATCCGACTCCGCTGCTCATCAAATAGAAGAGCAGGACTCTACTTCTCTAAATCTAACTGTTGATTTTTTTTTTAATTCATGAATCTCAATACAGATCATGAATGGTTCGATCTTGAAAATCAAAATTCTCCTCTCCTATTTGGCGAGCAGCGAAGTGGATTCTGGAAAATGTAAAATTTGGTCTCCGAGCACATTTCAATATGGAGAACATGTTGGAAGGTTCGAATCGACTATTTGAACTTTGAAATGGAGATATGAGCAGGAAATAGAACACCCTCTTTACTTCCCAAAGCAAGTTAGCCCATCTCTTTCTCTCTCTCTCTCTCTCTATATATATATATATATAAATTTATGTATGTATATATACACATATATACATACGTATATATACCCACACACACATACAGTAGCGATAATATTTTGTGTGGGTAAAAATTAGTAACGGTATTAGAAAGGGTACTAAAATATTGTTATACCCCGACAAAAACATGTCTCAGTATGTGTGTTCACAGTAGGGCTTATATGGGTTGGTTACCATCTTTTCTCACCCTTTGAATACTCTGTCTCAGCAGTGACTACATATTAGTCGTGTTTTAGTATACTCGGAGAACTAAGGAGAAATGCTGCCGAAATTTTCCTAGATACTAAAACACGACTAATATGTAGTCAGATCCTAATTGAAACAGAGCAGTCCCAAAACAGAGACTATTCAAAATTAATCCCTAATGGATTAATTTTTAACGGGTGTCATGACCTAAAAGTATTAATTAATTCGGTTGTGGCTCGTAAGCCAATATTCTGCCTAGATATATATATATATATATATATACCTAATATAGATACACCTAATTAACTATATACACATCCATGCACAAAGTACGTACTAATTAAACATGAGTTTTAGGTTGTGCTTACATTTGTTTGTATGCCAGATCGAGCGAGATAAAGTGATTGTTGCACCAAATCTCTCAATAAAGCCAATTATCTACAAAATTAAGATTTTTGGGAGAATTAACACAATGGTATGCTACATATATATAATGACAAAGTGGAAGTAAACAATTTTCCAACAATATTATGGAATGCTTACAATTCATTTCTTTCATAGTCTCAAAGATTTGAAATAAACAAAGATTTGAAGAATTCAGATTTTAACTGAGCGAGCATATGTTAATCAAAGAAATATAAAGGAGATCAAGGACTTACATGCAATATTACCTCAATCCTCCTCTTCTAAACTATGTTTCGTGCAAAGGGATCAGAGAAACGCATATGTTTTCGCAAAGAGAGAATAGAGAGAGCTGTTAAAAGGTTCAGCCGTCGAAAACCTAGTTTTAATTCAGCCTGATGGGAGTAAATAAGAAGAAAAGTTATTGTATCGGTTATTTAAAAAAAATGATACTAAAAAAAATCGATATCGGTTATATAATTACCCGATACTAATACATATACAATCTGTGTTGGCTATTACTAAAGGGCCCACAAAGATTATTTGTATGGGTTCTTAGTAGATAACCGATACAGATAATCTGTGTCGGCTGTGATACAAATAACCGATACAGATTATCAGGTAATAGTGTCGGCTAAATCTTTGACCAATACAGAATGTGTTTTGTATCGTTTATTTTATAATAACCGATATAGATTGTTTTTAGTATCGCCTCATTCAAAAGATCGATACTAATAGGCCGATACAAAAAGTGTTTTTTTCCACTAGTGAAAGTCCACAAAAATCTTTCAAATATTATGTGGTCCTGAGTAATTAATGATTCTCTTAAATAGTTTGTGGTCTCTCAGATAGTTATTGATTAGGGGACAAAATATGAGATTGTTAGAGAGGGACAGCTAGACGCTCCCTAAAATAAATTTTGTTCTTGTGAGAAAAAAAAATTAACTATTAAACAAAAGCATCTTAGTGCCATATATAGTTGATGTCAGTATCAATGTTATGAGCACAGAGTTGAAAACGATGATTATTTTTGTCGAGAACAGACTAACAAAATATTATATTTTATAAAGTCTAAGTATGAAAATATCTAATGCATCACTCAACACCAAGTTGGTCGAATTTACTCTATAAATAGGGAGAATTTCGAGAGGAACAAAATTGGCCCTAGTCAAGAAAAATGAGTACTGTTCGAGACATGGCTATGGTTCTTGCAATTGGCACAGCTGTTCCAGCAAACTTCATCTATCAGTCAGATTATCCAGACTACTACTTTAATGTTACCAACAGCGAGCACCTTAGAGAACACAAGCAAAAGCTTACAAGAATATGTAATCAATCACTAGCTTTTTTTCCTTTGCTTCAATCTTCCAACCTATGGATGCACGGATATATATTATTTTGTTTTTTATAAGTTCCACAAAATGATTAAGAATATTTTTTCAACTGCAGGTACTAGGACGAGCATTCGAAAGCGTCACTTTTATCTAACAGATGAGATGCTCGAGGATCACCCCAACCTCAGAACTAACAAGGAGCAATCGCTAGACAGTCGGAACACTTTACTTGCCCCCGGGGTGCTGAGGCTAGGCAAGGACGCAGCTGAAGAGGCATTGCGCGAGTGGGGCCAACCGAGGTCTAGGATTACCCACCTCATTTTCCATACTGCTACTGGCTGTGTCCACTTGCCTGGTCCGGACTGCCAAATAGTTAACCTTTTGGGACTTGAATCCACGGTTAACCGCTACATGCTTTACCACAATGGCTGCTATGCCGGTGGTACAGTGCTTCGGCTAGCAAAAGACCTAGCCGAGAACAACCCTGGTGCTCGCGTCCTTGCTATCTGCTCAGAGAGCACTCTCAGTTTCTTTCGTGGCCCATCTGAAACATCTACTGATACCCTCGTTGCCCAGGCTTTGTTCAGTGATGGCGCTGGGGCAGTCATTGTTGGTTCCAACCCAGAAATGTCTGTTGAACGACCTTTCTATGAGATTCTCTCAACAGGCCAATCCATCATCCCTGGGACAGCTGAGGCTATTAATGGCTGCGTATCTGAGGCGGGCTTTGTCTTGAATTTGGACCCTAATGTGCCAATGCATCTCACCAATAACATCAAAAAGTGTCTTTCTAAGGCGTTTGAACCGCTGGGGATCTCAGACTGGAATTCTCTGTTTTGGATCGTGCATCCGGGTGGACGGAAGATTCTAGATGGAATAGAGAATGAGCTCAAGCTAAAGAAGGAGAAGTTGCTTCCAACCAGGCATGTGTTAGCGGAGTACGGTAACATGGCGAGTGGTAGTTTGATTTTTGTCATGGATGAGATGAGGAATAGATCTAAAAAAGAACGAAAGGCTACCACCGGCGAGGGAGCAGAATTTGGGGTAGTCTTAGGGTTTGGTCCAGGTCTTACAATAGAGACAGCTGTTGTTCGTGCCATGGCAGTTCCAGTTTGATACCTACCGGATGCCTGCATGTCTCTGGCTGTATTATTAAGTATCAATTTGCATGCAAGTTTTGATATGTAATGAATAATGATGTTTCGTTTTGTGATGTTATGTTATTATGTTAGTTTGTGTTGTTATATTATATATATAACACGTACGGTGACTTATGTTATCGTACGGATGTTATTTTTAATAAGGCAAGAATTATGACTTCTATGCACATTTCTTCTAAATTATTATATATAAAAATGTTAATTCAGGTATATTCTTTATTGTCAAAGGAGAATTAATGTAAATCCTCAAAAACCACGAAACTAAGTATTTTCACTTCTAAAATTAATATATATATCATATTAACCATTTAAAATTTTAAAATTCACAAATTTACCCAATTTATAGTCTTTTCTATTAAAACTCATTTTTAATTTATGAAGTTCCTATTTACTTTAAACAGTATTAAACAAAATGTTAATTTTATCTATCCCTCTTGAGCTTTGTCTTAAAAATTCACAAATTCACAAATTTACCCAATTCATGAACCGAATCGATAATTAAGTAGATCTATGTTGAGTAAAATAATTTCTGGTTTCAAGAAACTTGATTTATTCTTATATTTTTATTAATTTAATTTGAGCAAACTCTGGTATAGTAGATAAATTGTGTGGGATCCGCAAATTAGAAGATGTTTATTCAATATCTTTGTAAATAATATAAATAGTTAAAGAGGAAACATCTTAATGTTTCACCGAATTAATTTTATAAATCATATAATGATTTCGATTGTCCGAGACTTATTGTTGAATTGGATATATTATTTTAATTAAAGGGTAATATTTTTTTTATCGAAAACCTTGAATGTTTATTCTATAATAATTATTATTTTTATTGGAAGAAGTCTAGTTCTAAATACTTACGAATGATTAAATTATATTTTTCATGAAAAACAATTTGTATAATTGTCTTATTTCAAAGTAACGATTATATTTCTGGATTTTACAGATCATCTAGATCATACACTTAAAAGATATTATTTTAACAACATATTTTTTTATTAGAAACTTGCTCAAATATTAATTTAGAAACCATGTACCATGGTATAGGTCTGAACGCCGGAGTAAGGAGAAACATAGAGACAACAACGAACTGCTTCACAACAATAGGTACAGATTTTCTGGACATTGTCAAATAGTTACTTGTCATTTTGTGTGCATTTTATTTATTTATTTATAGAATTGTACATGTTGAATCAAACGATCCATTTGGCTTGTTTATAAATTCAATAGGATTATTCACATCGATCATGAGACTTGTAAGTAGGATGTGTTAATGACGCAAGACGGTCCCGATACGATCTTGCCCGTTAAGCTCACGTACCAGTTAAGTAGTAAGAGAAAGGAGTATCTGATAAAATAAGACACAATATAACAAATAACTCAACTATTCACTCAATATTTTCTGTTTCAAAATAACACTCCCGAGACAACCAACTTCATACATATTTATACTAAAACAAAATTAAAAGCTTTCATAGAAAATGCAAACTAGTAAATACGAAATTTTAGTAACCAATAAAAGTTTGACTAATATTTTAATATCTTAATAAAACCCGTGCAGTCTTCTATGCAATTCCAGTCAAAATTTATTAAGTGTTCAAAAATCTCCTTGGAAGCACGCCATGTAGTCAAAAACAATTAAATTATTTAATTGTTTCAAGAAACCTAGAAGACCACCAATGTAGACCCTTCATAAAATCTGTTTTAATTATTTTAGGAGACCATTCCACACCATTTAATTTATTTGGTTCAGATTTCAAGTTGAACATACAACTCCTTAATCGGTTTGGATTTGTTGTGGCCATCGTTTACATCCGAATCTGAATCGGACATTTCTTCGATACGCACCGCGTCAGGCTCCCCGGGTTGGTTGAAGCTTGGCCTCAAGCTTTCGTCTTCTTCATAGTACTTATGGAGATGACTAACATTGAACGTGTTGGAGATATGCGTATCTTCGGGTAACTTCACGCAGTAAGCATTTGCTCCAAATTTCTCCAAAATTTCACACGGTCCCACCTTTTTTTTTTAAAGTTTATGATATTCACCTCGTGGGAAGCGTTCCTTCGGCAAGTAGACCCAAACCAATTCTCCCACTTCAAATTGTACGTCACGGCGCTTCTCATCTGCTTTAGCTTTGTATTTAGAATAAGATTGCTCTAATTTTTCATGCACCGTTTTATGTAATTCCCTCAAATCTTCAAGCCTTTCTTCCACCTTTGTAACCTTGGACCTTGGCCCTTCAATAGAAAGAGTATCAAGAGGGCCACGGGGAATATATCCGTACACAATTTTGAAAGGTGCAAATCCCGTGGAGCGGTTTACTGAACAATTGTATTCAAACTCAATTTTCGGTAGCAAAGTATCCCACATGCCAAAAGTTGTAACTTGTGCACGTAGCATGTTTCCAAGGCTTCTGTTTACGACTTCGGTTTGACCGTCTGTTTGAGGGTGGAAAGTGGAGCTAAACTTCAAGTCGGTCTTTAATTTCTTCCATAGTTCCATCCAGAATTTGCTTAAAAATTTTGTGTCTCGATCTGAAACAATGGTACTCGGCAAGCCATGATGCCGAACAACTTCATTGAAATAAAGTTCAGCTACTTTCGGAGCATCCACAGTGGTTTTGCACACAATGAAGATTGTCATTTTGCTAAAACGGTCAACAACCACCATAATGCTATCATTCTTTCTTCTTGTTTGTGGTAAACCTGTTACGAAGTCCATCGAAATGTCGCGCCAAATTTCAAATGGAATAGGCAATGAATTGTAGAGGCCTTGATTGGTGTTGGTGCCTTTCGATGTTTGACAGACATGGCAAGCTCGAACAAAATGTTTAACATCCCACCACATTCTTGGCCAAAAGAATCTCTCCCGCACAAGATGTAAAGACTTTTCTAGCCCGAAATGACCTTGGTTATGCATTTCCTTTATGATGAGATAGCGTAAAGAGGTTGCTGGAATGCAAAGTGCAATACCTAGAAATAAGTACCCGTTATGTAACGAGTAATCCTCCCATAAATTTTTCTTCACATCTTCCAAAATCTGTCCAAAATCTGGATTCTCTTTAAGAATTTCTGGCACGTGTTCAAACCCAAGAGTGTAGATTGACATGGCTGAAAGTAACCCATGACGGCGGCTCAAAGCATCAGCAACTATGTTACTTGATCCCGCCTTATGCACAATGGAGAAAGAGTACTCTTGGAGCGAAGTGACCCACTTAGCATGTCGGGAGCTTAATTTGTTCTGATCTTGCACAAATTTCAGCGCTTGGTGGTCGGTGTATAGCACAAATTCGCGAGACAAATGGTAATGCCGCCAATGTTGTAGAGCTTTTACTATGGCATACAACTCAAGGTCATACACAGAGTAATTAGTTTTAGCTCCACCAAGTTTCTCGCTAAAATATGCCATAGGTTTCTTCTCTTGAGAAAGTACGGCACCAATTCCCACCTTTGAAGCATCACATTCCACCTCGAATGTTTTATCAAAATCCGGCAGAGCTAACACGGGTGCATGTGTTAAGCAATGCTTGAGTTTCTCAAAAGCTTGCTGTGCATTTTCACTCCATTCAAAATTCTTTAGCTTTAGTAGCTCCGTGATGGGCGCAGAGATACTGCTGAAACTTTTGATAAATCGCCGGTAGAACCCTGCTAACCCGAGAAATGATCGAACCTCGGTAAAAGAAGATGGTTTCGGCCATTCTTGAATTGCTTGGATTTTGTCTTCTTCAGGTAGGATACCACTAGCAGAAATTTTAAATCCCAAAAATATTAGTGTTGGAGCCATCCAAACACACTTCATCGGGTTTGCAAAAAGGCTATTTTCGTGTAGCGCTTCAAGAGTTTCTCTCAAGTGTTGCAAATGCTCTTCTTGGTTTCGACTATATATAAGAATGTCGTCAAAATAGACAACAATAAACTGATTAAGGAAAGGCCGCAAAACTTGGTTCATCACACGCATGAAAGTGCTAGGAGCATTGGAGAGGCCGAAAGGCATGACAACCCACTCAAAAAGGCCTTCTTTTGTTTTGAAAGCCGTTTTCCATTCATCTCCTGGCTTGATACGAATTTGGTGATATCCACTTTTAAGATCAATTTTAGAAAATACCTTGGCACCACTTAGTTGATCGAGCATGTCCTCAAGTCGCGGAATTGGAAACCGGTACCTTATAGTAATCCGATTTATTGCACGGCTATCCACACACATGAGAAAACTTCCATCCTTCTTTGGCACCAAAAGAGCTGGCACGGCACAAGGACTTGTGCTTTCTCGCACAAATCCTTTATCAAGTAGTTCTTGCACCTGACGCTTCAATTCTTCATGATGTTGCGGGGTCATGCGGTAGTGAGCCTTGTTAGGAAGACTAGCCCCTGGTATCAAGTCAATTTGGTGTTGAATGTCACGATGTGGGGGTCGTCCATCGGGAAGCTCGTCAGGAAGTACATGCATGAATTCGGCCAATAGAGGTTGCACTACTTCAGGTATATTTTGCTCGGTTTCGATTTTGGTGAAGTCGCATGAGGTAAGTGCGAAACAAATTTCAGCACCTTCTAGTTCCTTCTCAAATTCTTCTCGTGGTACACAAAACACTGTATTGGTTTCTTTTACTTCTTCTTGAACTGGATTTATGCGTACCTTTTTCGCACCAACTTGAACGGTATATGTGTGCTTCCTTCCATCATAGACGGCTTGATTGTCATATGGCCAAGGATGACCGAGAATCAGATGTGAGGCATCCATCGGAACCACATCGGCATAAATAGTGGCGGTGTAATATGGTCCAAGTGTGAGTTGAAAGTGACACCTCTTGTTGACATGAATTTCAGCCCCTTTATTCACCCACCCGAGTTTGTATGGATTTGTATGGGTGGTAGTATTAAGCTGGAGTTTTTGAACCGCCTCTTCAGAGATGACATTCTCCCAATTTCCTGAATCGATTATCACAACACACTTCTTGTTCTCAATAATGCACATGGTTTTAAAAATACCATGCCGCTTCCAATCTTCTGATGTTCTCAGTCCCAAGCAAAGCCTTCTCATGACTAAGCTTTCTGCCTCAAGGTCTTCGGGATTCATCTCATGGATTTCTTCATCTCCTTCAACATTTTGATACCACCCTTCCTCTTCTTCCAAACCATCATTAGCATATAGATGAGGTCGAGGCTTTGGGCATTCTCTTGCATAGTGGCCCATATCACGACAATTATGACAACTTATGTTGACCTTGGAGCTTCCTACTGAATTTTGGTTCGGTTTAGGTGGAGGAGGGAGTGGTTGGTTTCGGTTGGGGTTTGTAGAGTTATTTGGAGTGGGACGAGAATGAGAAGAGTTAGAGTTGATAGAAGTAGAATTACCACGGTTGAGGTTGCGGTTTCTTGCAAGTTGTTTTTCTACAGCTTTTGCTTTGGCTTGAGCTTCAGCCACATTGGATAACGGCGATATTTGAATGACTGCCACCATGCTGCTGCCCTATCTCGCAACCGTATTGTCACCAACGGCACTTGCTTGTCGGGAGGGATTTCCTTGAGCTCAAAAACTTCTTCAACTTTATTTGTCCAGTCAAGATATTCTTCAGGATCTAAACTTCCCGAATAATCTGGAATTTCAACTCATAGGCCGCCATCCCACTTTGGTTCTCGATTTTGTTGTCGTTCATAACGAGGTGGAGGTCCATCATCATTATTTTGTGGGTTTTGTGGGGTTGTTGATGGGAGTAAGGCGTGCCACAAGATTAGTGAGGATTTGCATAGTTTTGGCATGCCTTTGCATAGCATCGGCTTGGTTTTGTTCAATACGATCAAGGATAGCAAGAAGGTTTGGATCGGCCATGATGTTGGTGATGATTATAGTAGGTAAAAAGAGTGTGAGAGAAGAAGGTGCGGATGAGGAGTTTGTCGATGGAGATTTCTCAAGCGAGAAGTCACGATGTCGAACCTCGCTCTGATACCACTTGACGCAAGACGGTCCCGATACGATCTTGCCCGTTAAGCTCACGTACAGTTTAGTAAGAGAAAGGAGTATCTGATAAAATAAGACACAATATAACAAATAACTCAACTATTCACTCAATATTTTCTGTTTCAAAATAACACTCCCGAGACAACCAACTTCATACATATTTATACTAAAACAAAATTAAAAGCTTTCATAGAAAATACAAACTAGTAAATACGAAATTTTAGTAACCAATAAAAGTTTGACTAATATTTTAATATCTTAATAAAACCCGTGCAGTCTTCTATGCAATTCCAGTCAAAATTTATTAAGTGTTCAAAAATCTCCTTGGAAGCACGCCAAGTAGTCAAAAACAATTAAATTATTTAATTGTTTCAAGAAACCTAGAAGACCACCAATGTAGACCCTTCATAAAATCTGTTTTAATTATTTTAGGAGACCACTCCACACCATTTAATTTATTTGGTTCAGATTTCAAGTTGAACATACAACTCCTTAATCGGTTTGGATTTGTTGTGGCCATCGTTTACATCCGAATCTGAATCGGACATTTCTTCGATACGCACCGCGTCAGTTAAGCATGGCGTTGTGTGTGTTAAATGAAATGAATGTGGAATGTAACGGATGAGTTAAAAAAATGGAGCCAACGTGCGTTGAATGCATGTTGCAATGTATACATTGGGTCTGGGTTCGACTAGATCCTTCGATAACGTGACTGTAGGCTAGAGCAGTCCTGTCACGGGTCAAGATCTAGCATAGGGTGGATTCCACATCTAGTGCGATAACCAATATCTAGCGTAGGGTGGATTCTCCGTATAGTGAGAAAGTCTCTTGTTGTTGGATGGATTTCCCAACGAGTTGGCAGTCTTCCGGTGTTGGATGGATTTTCCATTGGATTGGCAAATAAATGGATAAACGGAAAACTTGAATGCTAATTAAAGAAAAGTGTGTGTGTGTGTGTGTGTTTTAAGTATTTTATAGCATGTGAGGATATAATTTTAATATTTTGTTTGTATTAATAAGTAAATTTGACAAACTCCGGGATAGAACTAAATTCCGTACAGAGAGACCGTTCGATCTCTCATCCGTTCCACTTTTACATGGGTTACAGGTAACAAAGAGGAAGCATTCGAGGAAGAACAAGAGTGAGAATAAGCAGGAAGATATGAGTATTGATAAACTACCACATGTTATTTAGTTTTATTTCTATGATTTAATAGTTGATACATTGAGTTGGCATAGCAGTGTTTGTGTTACTAGCCATGTCGGCCATGATCGTTTGTGCAACTCTTTTTGTTTATAAGATAAATGTGGCTTTATTTATATTGTTATTGATAATATATGTGATTTACATACGCCTTACATAGAAATACGTGACGGATTGTCTCAGGGTATAACAACTAAGTTGGTATCAGAGCCAACACATACAATATCAATAATTAACAGCTTAATGAATACACGTCAAGGTCTTATCTTTAGAAATATAAACATGATAATTTATATCTGAATTAGAACTTTCTACCTTATTAAGTGTACTCTTCATATCTCGGATATGGATAGTAACTAAAGTAAATTAGAAATTATGAATTCTTCAATTACCTGATCGAAGAAAGGAAATCAAACATATTAAGGTTATTACAAAATAATTAGAATTTCATACATCAAAAAGTTTAAATTTTTCATAAAATATTTGTGTAATACTATGTAAAATACAGATATTAAATTAATGACTAAAAATAATATACATAATGCTTGAATGTATTTGTTTTAATAAAATTGGTAACATTTAGAGTGAAATATTATTGTACATAACAAATTACAAGTTTTTGAAGTTAATTGTTATCAGATTGCCAATATCAAATTGAGTGATATAAATTATATGTTCCTAGATTGAAAAACTTAAAAGATTGTAATATGCAAGAATTTATCAAATAATATGGTTATATATTAGGAAATATGAAATGGGTAATAGAAAATTTATACATGATAATATTTGTAGATATTTATTTATTTTGATTGAGGACTAATTCACAAATTTTGATAATTTGAAGGTTAAAGTTGAAAAATGCACCACATTATATATCAAATGGTTCAAGACCACGTGGTGGTCAGTGGGAGAAACACACACGAACTTAAGTTAGTAAAAAAAAAATTGATTTATTTTAAATGAGAAAGTGGGACCCACGTCCCTTTTTATTAGGGCTATAAATTAGCTGGCTCGGGCCGAGCTGGGCCTTAGCTCAGCTCGTTAATTCTGGACCGAACTGTTAGTGAGCCAGCTCGTTAATAGCTCGCGAGCTAAAATCTCAGCTCAATCTCATGACTAGCCAGACCGAGCCAGCTCGCGAGCTGACGAGCTGGCTCACTGGGTTTGGTTGGACCTTGTTTTAAGAAGAAAATAAATTTTACAAACTTTTTTAGACCGAGCTAAACCGAGCTAGACCAAGCTGGACAGTATAAAATACACACAAATTAATACAAATTCACAAATTGATGCCTAGCCGAGCTGGCGAGCGAGCTAAGCCCCTGCTCAAACTCGTTAATTTTGGCCCAAGCTGTTACCGATCAAGCCAGATGTGAGTCGCGAGCGAGCCACGAGCTACGAACTTTTTTGACAGCCCTAATTCTTATCCCTTCTATTATTTTGTTCTTTGACCAATCCCCACGCCTACTTTCTTCTCTCTCCAGGACCTTCTCTTCTTCAATTTTCTATGTTACTTTGTGTTCTCACTCAAAACCGAGCAGGGGTTGGGTTAAGTTTTTGTACACAAAATTGATGGTCATTGCCTCTTTTCCTATTACATCGCAACCAGTGGTAAACATCTCTTTTAGTCTTGTCTTCTTAATTAATGAATATGAATTCGAAAATAGTTGGTAGCTATTTTTACATGCTTTTGATCATTTGGATTGAGAATTTTAGATGGTGCAAACGTTGTTAAAATTGGTTGAACTCTTGATTTTGAATTGGAGCTCAAACTATAATATATACCTTACGGTATCAAGCTCAAATAGGCTTGTATAAATGAATACCATCTTGTCCATAATTATTTATACCCTTAGTATTAAGGGGATTAAGTATGATGATACATATATAAACATTTTATGTGAAATGGTTCACGTATATGGGTGTGTCAGGGTTAAAAGGGCAAACTACCCTTAGTGAAAATTTAACCATGTCAGAGGGACTAAACTAAATAATGGAAAAATATGAAGTATGACCGGTTGTAAAATGAAAGAAAAGACCCTCGGACTTAGTCCAGAAAATAGGAAATAAAAGAAGCACAAATTAGACTGTTGAATTATGGGTTATGTCCGAACGAATTGATCTCTAATAATTGACTAGACTTGGAGGGTTCGTTTTGAGCGAAATTGAATGAAACTTGGTTTTGTTGGACAGACACAGACTATTAGACTGATGGACAATTATGTGTGCAAATAAAATTTATATAAAGAAAAAAGAAATAACTTGAGTTACCAAATAAACACATTAGAATGAAATTAGGATTTATTATGAATCACACTGTGTAACAAAATAACCATTAATTATGAGCAATTCCAACTTTAACCAAAAATGTAATAGAATCTTGATAAATAGTTAGCTGGATAAAATTGACTGAATAAGGATTTACATGGGGGTTAAATATTAAAAGACATAAATTGATCTATTATACTAGTCTTGATAAATATTGACCAGAATATATATTATTCTGATATAGGCATAATTATGAGAAAGACAGATGAAACAGAATGGTCAGGAAGAACAGACTTAGCGACCTCACTTGTTGCCCTATGATATCAGGTGCGAGGTTATTGGATTAGTCTGAGATTCATGACTAGGAATTAAATCGTAACTCGCTGTGCATTTTGAATATTTGATTGACTGCATTGATTGAACTGTTGCATCATATACATAGCCCAATGCAATTGAAACTGAATTACAGATAAGTATGTTGACTGTCATCACTACTACAGAATATCCTGATTGCACACGGACAAATCACAAAGAGCTACACGGATTTCCTGCAGTGTAGGATGTTAGGGTGTAGGAATGGGCTACCTTTTGCAAACAGATATTTATCCGTGTACAATTGTCACAAATCCTACACGAATATTTAATAGCCGTGTACAAATCTCACTCGAGCCGTGTACAAATCTCACTCGAGCTACACGGCTTTTCAAATAAAAAACCGTGTACAAATAACTTTCCTACACGAATATTTAATTAAATATCCGTGTAGCTCTCTAACATTCCTACACGGATATTTAATTAAATATCTGTGTACAAATGACTTTCCTACACGGATATTTAATTAAATATCCGTGTAGGAATGTAGGTTTATTTATTTAAAATTCTATTGAAGAGAGCTACACGGATTTCCAATTAAAAATCCGTGTAGATTTTTTTTTCTTGTTTTTTTTTTCTTTTTGGCTAGCCTCCATATTTTCTAGTCATTAAAATATGCAGCTTTTTTTTTTAAAACCAGATTCTCAAAATGTAATTTCTAAATTGCACTAATTAAATAATATATACACTAATTATTTTATACAAATCCATATTGTTAATTACAAAATTATGTATAAAAAACCTTGACGACATATCTCTGATTTCGTCGATTTTCTCGCTGGAGTAAGGGTTCTCTATCGATGCATACTACAATTATAAATTGGTAATTAGTAACGAGAAAATGTAGATGCAAGATTTATTATTGATATTATAAAATGAAAAATTAATATGAATTACATCTCTGATTTCGTCTTCCATGTGCCCGAATTGCTCACCCGAATGTGACATGATTCTACAAAATAATAATATGATTAATTTCAAACTTTCAATACTTTATTTTTGCATTTTGATCCAAATTAAAATAAATAAATACACTAATTATAAGTACCTTTGTAATGGAGGCAGCAAGGGAGGATCCCAACAATGGTTGTTCAAAACCCTACCAAAACGGCGGATCAATCAAGCTAGGTTTTTGAAAATGTTCAAATCGGAAATGCCCAAAGAAGGAGGAAATAGAGAGAGAATAGAGATTATTTTTATTACCAAGGGAGGCGGACGAGCACCAGGGAGAGGCGGCGCAGAGGGTGCAGCGGTGGAACAGTCAAAGGGTTTTTCAAAATCAGAGAAGGAGAGGGAAGAGTCGGGTACTTAGATATTTTTTCACAAAATTAGAGTAGAGGAGGAGAGAGAGTGATCAAAACGGCGTTGGAAGAGAAGAATTTTTAGTCAGTATGACCCTAAATGACATTTTCTATACGTATAATTATCTATAAATCCGTGTATAATTATCTATAAATCCGTGTAGCTCTCTCAACATATATACACCGCTGTTTAAATAAAAACCGTGTACAAATGACTTTTCTACACGGATATTTAATTAAATATCCGTGTAGCTCTCTAACATTCCTACACGGATATTTAATTAAATATCCGTGTACAAATGACTTTCCTACACGGATATTTAATTATATTTAATTAAATATCCATGTAGCTCTCTAACATTCCTACACGGATATTTAATTAAATATCCGTGTACAAATAACTTTCCTACACGGATATTTAATTAAATATCTGTATAGCTCTCTAACATTCCTACATGGATATTTAATTAAATATCCGTGTAGGAAGGGTGATTCTCACACGGTTTTTTTCCCACACTGTTTTTTAATAAAAAAAAAATCCGTGGAGAATTCTTAGAGATATCGTTGATCATTGTAAAAATCGTATTTGGTACATGATTTTATTTAAAACAGAGAAAATCTGTGTACAGCCGCAGTGTATGAAGCACCTTTTTGTAGTAGTGCATATTGATATTGTTTATTGATTGGTTAATTCTTATTGCAAATAATTGATTGAGACCACAGTGATTGAATTAATTAAATATTGAATACTGTAATCCTTGAACCTCCATATAGTGGAGAAAAAGGATTAATATATCGTAGAGTCTAGCTACCTACTAGACTTTCCAGGACCCTTATGCGCATATGATGAATGGTCCCAACTGAATCTAGTACTGGTTGGGTATGGGATATTTAATAAATATGAATTGTGGCTGTAAGACAAATAAACTGTGATATGTGTCTTATCAATGATTTTCTTTCCGATAATGACAGTACTGTGATATTGATTTCGTATTATTTCTGCTAACCAATTGTCAGGATACTTAAAACTGTCTTATCATCGATTTTCTTTCTGATACTGACGGTATTGAGGTATTGATTCTTTATTGTTTCCATTAACAAATTGTCGTGATGGATAGAATAGTATAAGCCCTAACATGACGGATACTTCTTATAGTATCTGTCAGTGCTACCAGACTAGAAATTGTAAAGGTAAGAAACCAAACGTTACCAGAATTTATGGTTTAAATGATGTAGACCCAAACCTGAATAATTCTTACAGTTCTGATGTATTTATGATATTTCTATTGTTCAAGAATTTTAAAATGTTACCAGAATTTTAAAATGAACTGTTAATTTCTTGTGCGGTGATTTTATTCTGAATATGAATTTCCTTCGAATCCAATCATCTGAGAGGGCAATCAGTACTGAAAAATATTTTATTATTTCTTACTTATTTTCCCTTGTGGGTTACAAGTTTATTAGACGAAGATTGAGAAATGCTTTTGGGATTGTAATTGACAGTAGGGCCACCTAAAAGTATGGGATTTGAAATTATTTTATCTGACATGACGCAGTAGGTCTGTCGCACCTCCTAGATCGGTGGTGTGACAATTTGCCTCTATTAATGTATTAGTACACATTTTGGATATTTTCTCAATAAAAAAAAAAATTATATGAATATGAGTTTTTTTCATATAAATTTTTTTTTAGCATTTGATAAAAGTAGATATTTTCGTTAAAACAAAAGAAAAAGAAATGTATTTTCATTCTTGATATATTTTAAGGGTACTTTATTATATGGCAGCAAAATTTTAGTGGTGATTAGCATTACTAATGATAGAATAACAACAAATTTAACTTTAAAATAAGTAAAGACAACAAAACCTTTTGATAAAATAACAACGCTTATAAAACAAATTTCATAATAAATTGAAAATTTTGAAATTTAAATTCGTTAAAGTTTTAATTAAGTAGTAATTGGATTAGTTAAAGGTTGATATATACCGAATTCTACTTGTGTATGATCCGAATTACTATTACTATTATTTTAGTTTATTTGAAAAAGAAATATATTGCAAATATTCTAAACATAATAGGTCAAGAACATAGATCTTTAAAAATTATAGCGTGACGGATGATGGAACCCTTGATATGAGGCCCATGCCATAAACACGGCCAATATTGTCATGATCCCAAAGAAACCAGATGCTATTGAGTTAAAAGATTTTCGACCCATAAACATCATTAGCTTGATTCCTAAAATTATTTCAAAATTATTAGTTACCAGGTTATCCCACTTCTTGCCGCAACTCATCTCTATCAATCAAACATCATTTGTAACAGGGCGTCAAATTTTAGAAAATTTTGTGGTGGTTAGAGAAATTCTGCAACATGTCTCGCAGACCCGACAACCCACTGTTTTCTTTAAAATTGATTTTGCAAAAGTATTTGACACTGTTAATTGGGAACTCTTAATGAAAGTGATGTGCACAAGAGGATTCCCATTGAAGTGGATCAAGTGGATAGAGGTGTTGCTCCATACAGCTAGTTCTCGAGTTAGTATCAATGGTGAGGCTACAGATTATTTCAGTCATAAGCATGGCCTCCTCCAAGGGGATCCGTTATCTCCCATGCTATTTTTAGTAGTGGCCGATGTTATGCAACAAATGTTGATTGGTGCTAATGCAACATTACAGATCCCAATTTCGGCCAAAGTGAGGAGCTCTATCTTGGCATTACAATATGCAGATGATACAGCGGTAGTTGCACATGCTAACCTCACCACAATCATCACTCTCACACTGATTCTGAGATTATTTTCGAAAATCTCTGGCCTTCACATCAACTTTGAGAAGAGTTCTTTTTGTACTATAAACCTCAACCAATATAAGACATAGATGATAGCTACTGTTATGGGGTGTGCTCAATCTGAAATGCCTATCTCATATTTGGGTATGCCTCTTTCGATTAAAAAACCCCGACAACAGGATTTCATTCTGCTAATTGAGAAGATTGAGCGTGTTGATGGTTATCTTGGCAAGCTGTTGTCAAAAGGAGGTCGTTTACAATTAATTAAATCCGTCCTAAGCAGTGTGCCTATCTATCTCATGACGTGTTTTGTGCTGCCTAAGTGGGTTCTCAAGAGAATTGTAAGGCTCTGTAGGAATTTCTTATGGGGTAAGCCTCACGGCCAGCGAGGTGTCCCTTTAATTAATTGGGAGGCTATTTGTTGCCCGAAGAGATATGGTGAGCTAGGAATACCAAATCTCGATTTAAGGAATACCTCTCTTCTGATTAGATGGTGGTGGAAGGCTTCGAACCAACCGGGAAGTCTCTGGTACGATTTCATTAACTCTCTGCGCAGACATGTGCCAGGCAGAGATGGTCCTAAGGTTTGGTTAGTCACTGGTTTATCTTTTTGGAGCCAATTACTCAAGCTTTACCCGTTGTTCTAATGGTGTATTAAGTGGGATATAGGAGATGGCAGCAAAATATCTTACTGGTATGATAACTGGATAGGTAACGGGCCACTAAGGCATTTGCGGGATGGACAACCGAGACCGGCTTCACCACTAATATCCTTAAAGGATGCCATTACAGAGAATTTACACAACACTGGTATAGAACCGGTACCTATTCCACTACTGACAAGGGGTTCGGACCTTTCCCATTCCTCTATGTATATCACAATTATCTCTGCTGGTAAAGTTGGGTGCAAATTTAAGGAGCAGTGGGGTGCACCTACGCCATCCAAGGTGAAGTTTTTCAGCTACCTATTGCTCCAGGATAGGATTCTTACACATAATGTATTGCAGCAAAGAGGTATGCACTGTGACATGAGGTGCGTTCTGTGTAATTTTCCTATTGAATCTTCTCAACACCTATTTTTTGAATGCCCAAATGCGCTAGAGGTATGGGAACGATGTCACAATCTTTTTAAACATGCATCAACAGTCACGGAGACATGGGAGGCATCCCTTCGAGGCAATTTGAGTGCACAGGGGCAAAATAGGAAAAAATGGGCTTCAGCTTTCATGGCAGTCCTATGGGTATTATGGAAGCAATGAAATGAGGTAGTCTTTCGGGGTGTCAAGATTCCGACAGTGGTAGTTTATAATCGGGCAAAGGAGGATGCTGTGGTGTGGTCTCGATATTGTACCAGTAGTGTTGACATGAGGCATGTCTTGGGTAGGGATACTGGTAGGACCCTTGCTCATTGAGAAATATAATTAATTATGTAATTCATTAGGTTTGGATGTTGTAATCACATTTATTAATACAATATTGGTAGCATCTACCAAGTTCTCAAAAAAAAAAAAATATATAGAGAGAGAGAGATATATAGATAGATAGAGAGAGAGAGAGTTGGGCTGTGGTACTCTATAGAGTAAAATGGGTTGGTACTCTACGGCACTATATTTTTATTTTAAAAATTCAAACACCCGATCCGAACCGTTGAACATGTTCTTCATATTGAAATGTGCTTGGAGACCAAATTTTATATTTTTTGGAATTTTTTTGCTATTTATTAAGCTACTTTGAAAATCGCAGATCCGATGGTACAGAAATTTTTACTGTTTTTTACTGTTCACAGCGGATCTGAGATTTTCAAAGTGGCTTAATAAATAGTAAAAAAATTCCAAAAAAATGTAAAATTTGGTATCTAAGAACATTTCAATATGAAGAACATGTTCAACGATTCGGATCGGGTGTTTGGATTTTTAAAATGGAGATATAGCATAGAGTACAAAGACGTTTTACTCTATAGAGTACCATAGTCCATCTCTCTCTCTCTATATATATACTATTTAGAAATTTAAACGTGACAATTCACGTTTATTTTTATTTTCTATTTTGATTTAATATCCACCCACATTAAATATCCTCTCGGATATGGTTAGCGCCCAAACTAAATTGGAAATTCCGAATTGAATATGTTTAGATTTCTTGAGTATTCCACTAATTATTAGTTTAATGATCTGATTTCACTAGTCATTATGTATACTAATATTAAGATAAATAAACTTGACTATTTCGGTCAAATTTCTGATTAAAAAAAATACATTAATTTCACGATCATGTAAGGAATTCAATTAATATTATATATCATGGCCCGGATGAATCATGTATTCCGAGATGTACTAAATTATTACGGAACTATATTCATAGACAATATTCTAGTATACCTGAAGAAAAGATTAGCGGGAATTACGGGAGACGATGACTCAATAAAAGAAGAAGTGGAACGGTCTGAAAAATATGGATCCCCAGAAGTAACCAAAAAAAAATAAAAAATTGCAATCGAGACGCATCCCCATGCTCCCGTTAGCTCTCATAAAAATTAACGTACACCTTGTTTGGATGGAGAGTAGAGGAAGAGAGGGAATGGAAAGAAAATAAAATTTTCCGTTGAATCGTGTTTGGTTGACAAAATTATGTAGGAGGTAAAGGGTACAGGAGGTGAAAAGTCTACCCTTGTATCATTATAATTAATATAATTAGTTTCCCTTCCGATTTGGAGTGTAACAGATGAAAAGAAATTTTGTTGCAAATATTGTTAGAAAAAATAACACAAATACCCACCTCTATATCTTACCTATATAATTCTTATACAAGTTTTTTTGTGACAAACCTACAACAGCTACTGAATTTCTCATTAACCTTTTAAATTTTAATTAACCAAACAAGAAATAAGATGGAAAGAAAAGTTAAATTTATTTTCCCTTATTAATCATTCAAACACAAAAAAGTTAAATATATTTATCTTTATTTCTATTCCATTCCATTTGTTTTTATTCTTCCCATCCCCTTCCTTGGCCTACTCTTTATCCAAACAAGATGTAAATTGCGCATCTTCAATCCCCGTCCATTCTCACCAGGAATTGAACCAACAAAGTAAGGCGGAGCCGTTGCCATAAAATAGCATGATGTGAGATTTAGAAACAAGTTATAGGAGTAGCATTTTTAAAATACCGAGTTAAATTTTTGCCAACGAAATGTATCCCTTAGAAAAAAAAAAAAAGTTATAGATTTTCATTCTTAATATGTTACATCATTAGATATTTTGTTATATGGCATACAATTTTTAGTTAGTTAGCACCTCTTTTGATAAAATAAATCAAAATAACAACACTTAACGTTATAATTTGAGAATCAATAATAGATTGAAGAATCTGATCTTAAAGTTCGGTAAAGTTTTAACTAGGCATCTATTTGATTAATTAAAGGGTGGTATAAACACATAAAGTTATTAAACAATTTAGACCTCCATTGTCAAATCTGCCTATTGCCCCATCTAACCCTTCACTCAGTCAACCTTTTTCCCAATCCTTGCCCCTGCTGATGCCCCAACCAATGTCCCAGCCATTGCCTCCATCTCAGCCGACTCTTGCCCCACTTCCTCCTATTGCCCCTCCTCAGCCAATTCCTCCTCAACCATTGCCCGTGTCTGATGCTCCTAGCCGGCAAGTTCCAATTCCCATGATTCCGCCTCCATCTCAATTGCGTTTACTTGAGGCCAACACTCTTCCTGTCATGAGATTCTATACCACGCAGTCTACTAATCGATTTCGTCAAACTATTTCGCAAGGTGTGGTATTGTCTGATGTTCACCACAAGGGAGCTCAATACATCCAATCTTACCTTACTCGATGCTTTCCCATGAAGCACTGGACCTGGATTGCCCGGGAACTTCCAAATCATCAATATCTGGTGGCTTCCCCTAATCTGGCTTGGCGAGATGAGCGCCTTCAAGAACGGCGATTGGTCCTTGGTGATACTGTCTTTCCGGTATGTGAGTATGATTTTGATCTTTTTAATCATCATTCTCGTCTTCGTGCTTACTAGGTTCAAGTGCATGGTTTCCCACATGATCTTTGGCGTGATGCTGAGATTCGTCAGCTTGCCAGTGATTTAGAGGGGTTCTGCTGGACTCAGATCCTCGCACTTTTGATCGTCATACCATGATCGGACTCCGGATTAGGATTGGAGTGTCGGACAAAGAGGTCATTCCAGCTTGCAAGTATCTAATTTTTACTGAAGAAAATGGTGAGAGCTACACTCAGATTGTTCAAACAGTGGTTGAAGATGACACAGATTCTATGCCTTGGGGACACTCTCATTGTCAGCTTTACTCAAGGAAGCGTCTCAGATCACCTTCCCCCCCTTTGCTTATTAGAACTCCATTACACTTTTCTGATGTCTCTAGCACTTCTGCCAATCCAATCTTTCCACCTGGTTTTGATTGTTCGACTTTTCCTGAAATGGAGCTGTCATCTGCTACCAATCTGATACATCCTATAGAACCTGTTGCTGCCCCGGCTGCAGCGTTTGCTGCTGCCCCGCCTACAGCGCCGGCAGCCCCGCCTGTAGCACCTATTACCCCTGTTGTCCATTTGTTTAACCCCTTGTATCAAACTGCTGCATCACCAGCTGCTGCCGAACCTATATCAATCCCTGTTTCTCTCCCTGCTACAATGCCAGAATCTATTGTTCCAGTAATTCCACTCCCTGCCGAAGCTGTCCTTTTTGCTGATTCTGACTCCTTCGCTGATTCCTTCACTGATTCGATGCCTACTGCTGCGGTTGTTGTGCCACTTGCTACTGTCCACCCTCTGCCTGCAACAGCTCCTTCTCATAATTACAAGGGTAAAGACCCTGCACCATCTGAGACCAAGCATGAGGAGTTGCGTCATAGCTTTCGTCTCCGCATGAAGGAAGTTGCTGGCAAGGCTACTAAAGGTGGCAAAACGGGTTCTTCTTCAGGTAATGTTATTCTTACTCAATTTCCTTACGTAACTCTCACCAATAAGGAGATAATTAACTTGTACAATCTTAGTGGGTTTTCATTGGGTTCTACTGAGGAAGAGATGTTTCATGCGGTCCAATGTTTAAAATCTTTATCTAACTCTAGATTTCATGATTCCTTGTATACTGTTCTGACTACCAAAGCTTCGGATCCTACTAAACCCCCAACTGATATTAGTACTCTTATCTTAAATGCTTTAGACGAGACTAGTTCTACTAATGATTAGTTTATTTAATTGGAATGCAAGAGGTCTAGGTTCCTCTGTTAAATGTTGATTTCTTCGGGATACCCTTTCCACCAAGAAAATTGATTTAGTAGGTATTCAAGAGACTAAGAAAGATTATTTTCCCAATAGAACAGTTAATACTTTTAGTTCTACAAGTTCTCATTGGATTGTTAAAAGTTCACAAGGATCTTCGGGTGGAATTTTAGTTGGTATAAATGAAACCAAATTTTTAATTCTTAATACTTGGATTATGGATTTTTCTATCACAATACATCTCCGTAATAAATATGAGGATTTTGATTGGTTATATACAGTGGTTTATGGTCCGGTTCTATCATCCCAACGGTCCATTTTTTTGAATGAAATTCGTTATATTAGTTTATTGGGTATTCCTTCTTGGCTCATTGGGGGTGATTTTAATTTAATTAGAACTCGACAGGAAAAGCAAGGTACTACATTCAATTATGTCTTAAGTAATAGGTTTAATAATCTCATCTCTGACTTGGAATTAGTTGAGTTACCATTGGTTGATAGGACATTTACATGGGCTCGGTCATCTACCTCTAGCTCTAAAGCACTTTTAGATAGATATTTTTGTTCAAAATCAATGGCTTATCCATTTTTCTTCTTCTATAGTTCATTCTTTACCTCGTATTTGTTCAGATCACAATCCTCTCATTTTAACTACTAGTTCCTCACTTAGTTTTCACCAAAAAAATGTACGTTTTGAAAAAAAAAATTGGCTTTCTCAGGAAGGCTTCGTTGACTTGGTTACTACTTGGTGGTTGTCGTTTAATTTAGGGGATGATTTAGGTAATTCTTGGAAGTATAAATTACAATTCTTTAGACAAAAATTACGAGACTGGCATGCTAACCTTGTTGTAGAGAAGAGGAGATTGAAATCATATTTTCTTGAACATATTGCCTCTTATGAATTACAACAAGATTCTAATTCTTTATCTCCTTCTGATTACTCTCATTGGCAAGAGTGCCAATCTAGTTTACATAGGCTTTATAAAGAGGAAGAAATTTCTTGGCACCAACGATCTCGTTTAAGGTGGTTTTTAGAAGGTGATTCCAATACTGCTTTTTTTTCATATTTCAGCTTCTACTAGAAAGAAGAAAAATGCAATTTTGTCTTTAGATATTGATGGTATTACTGTCTTTGACCCTGTGGTTCTTAAGCTTCATATAACCTCGTATTATAAGGATTTATTAGGCACAACTTCACCTAGACTACACAGTTTACAACATGATCTGTGGCCTCTTTCTGAGTGTTTAACTCCTTCTCAACAACTTTATCTTGAACTTCCTTTCACTATTGATGAAATTAGGAAAACTATTTTCTCGTGTAATCCTGGTAAAGCTCCAGGTCCTAACGGTCTTTCTTTTCTTTTCTATCAATCCTTTTGGGATCTGATTCACCCAGATATTTTCAAGTTATTTCAATCTTTTTATAATCGAACTTTAGATATTTCCAAACTGAATCTTGCTTCTATATGTTTGATTCCTAAAAAGACAGATGTCTTAACTATTAAACGATTTAGGCCCATTAGTCTTATTAATTGTAGCTTTAAGATGATTATCAAACTATTAACCAATAGACTTTCATTAGTATTAGATCCCCTTATAGATGATTCTCAGGCAGCTTTTCTCAAAGGTCGATTAATTGGAGATAATATAATTTGTGCTCATGAAGTATTACATAAAGTTCGATTGTCTAAGCAAAAGAGTATTCTTTTCAAACTTGATTTTGAAAAGGCATTTGATAAGGTCAATTGGGATTTTTTGATGGAGGTTTTAGTTGCTAGAGGTTTTGGGGTACTTTTTATTAATTGGATTAGGGATATTTTGCAAAGTGGTAGAACATGTATCTCTTTTAATGGTGAGTTAGGCGATTATTTCTCCTGTAAGCAAGGTCTTCGACAGGGAGATCCTCTTTCTCCTTTACTTTTTGATTTGGTAGCGGATGCTCTTAATAAAATTCTTAGTAATGCCCAATCAGCTGGTTTTATATCTGGATTAGGAAATGATATTAAGGTTTTGAATTTACATTTTGCGGATGACACTTTATTGTTTTTGGAAGCTAATTCCCTTATGGTTGAACATCTTAAGTTTCTCCTTTTAGAATTTGAAAATTTATCAGGTTTAAAAATAAATTTTGAAAAGAGTGAACTGGTTCCTTTAAATATTTCGGTTCAGGAATCAACTTTATTAGCTCGTCAATTAAATTGTAATATTGGTTCTTTACCCATTTCTTACTTAGGTGTTCCTCTTCATTGGAAGAAATTAAGTTTGAATGATTGGTCCCCATTAGTGGATAAAATTGATAAACGTTTACAAACTTGGAAGGGTTCTTTATTATCATTAGGTGGTCGAGTCACCTTATTAAATTATGTTTTGTCATCAATGCCTCTCTATTGGCTTTCCATTTATAGAGTACCAGTTTCTATTAGGAACAAGATTGATACCATTCGAAGGTGTTTTCTTTGGGCTAATGGTACCACTGGGAGAAGGAGATATCAAATGGTCCACGGTTTGTTTACCCAAAAATCAAGGGGGATTAGGAGTTCTTAACCTTAACTTTATGAATATTGCATTATTAGCCAAATGGTGGTTTCGATTTAAGGACCCCACCGTAACCGGTAAGTGGAAATTGCTTTTAATTGCTAAATATGATTCTTCTGGTTTGGCTTCCACTAGATTTTCTTCTTTCTGGGCCAGTATTCTAGATCTTACTAAAAATTTTAATATGGGTATTAATAGGATTGTAGGCAATGATAGGAATACTTATTTTTTGTTAGATAGATGGCATGGTGATTGTGCTCTATTTTGTTATTTTCCTAATCTCTTTAGAATTACTTTAGATCCTTCTATTACTGTCTCTGTAGTTTTCTCTAATTTTCCATTTAGTTTGCAATTTAGCAGGCAATTAACGGAAATTATTCTTCATGAATGGCACCAACTTTTAGGACTTTTTCCTTTTCATTATTTAGCTTCGACTCAATTGGAAAGTATTTCTTGGCGATGGACTTCTACGGGTCTTTTTACTGTCAATTTTTTTTATAAATGGCTTTTATTTAGTGGGTTTACCAACAATATCTATCAGAACCTTTGGAAGACCAAAATTCTCCTTAAGATTAAAGTTTTTGTTTGGTTACTTCCACAGGATAAAATTCTTACTAAATGTAATTTACGTGCCCGAGGTTGGCAAGGTAATGTGGATTGTATATTTTGTGGTGCTCCTGAGACTGTAGACCATCTTTTTTTTACTTGTCCTTTTATTTCTACCTTATGGTCTTGGATCGGTAATCATAACAATTTCGTTTTTAATTGTAACCAGGTTTCGGACCTTTGGCATTTTGATTATTGGATTCCTCTAAAGGATTCATTATTGGTTGAATTAATTAGGGCAGCCACTTTATTGATTGTTTGGTTAACCAGAAATAAGATTTGTTTTCAGAATGCCCTAATACCTCCTATTAGTTCGATAGCATCTTCCATAATTGCTTTGACTTCTTTTTGGTGTAAATCTCGTTTAGATAACTCATATTTTAAATTATCATTGATTATATCTTTCGATGTTTCTCCTTTAACTCATTTAGGCCCGTTGATTGTTCTATCGAATTCGGATTCACAGGTCAGTACGGGTACAGACGGGGCCCCTAGTCTTGGGTTCGCCGTGTCTGATAGAGAGTTCTCCGAAGCCATTGAGGAGGCGGCTGGATTGTCGTCTCCTGATTGGTCTTTGGTGTATACTGGGTCCTCCTCTTCACCTAGTATGATTGACATTAGTGATTGATTTTCTTGGTTTCTGTTTCTCTTCTTTGCTTTGTGTTGTGCTAGTTTGATATTGATGCTAGTTGGTTATTTGTCTCTCTTTAGTTTCGAATAAGTGGATTTTGAGTGCTATGCACGGTTTTGTAAGTTTTGTACAAACATTGTTTCGTAATGAAACTGGTGGATATTCCACTTTTTCAAAAAAAAAATTTAGACTTCTGAGCAAAGTCCGACAAGTGAATAACGTTATATATGGCAGAAAACGTCAAGGTCTTACTTTCCAATCTAAATAGTAACATTATTTTTATTTAAATTCTTTTAAATAGTAAAATCATAGTAGAGCCGTGCAAGCGTATTGAAAATATTTATAATTTTATGGGTAAATTTTGAGGACAAAATAAAAAGAGGGGGAAATGTAGCATTTAGTCACAATTAATAACAGTAATTATAATTTAATATTTGAATCTGGAGAAAAATGTAGCAATTTTTCATAGTTAATAAAAATAATTTGTAATAAAAATAATCTGGAGAAAAATGTCACAAAATAAAAATGTAGCATTTAGTCTTACTTTCTAATAATTTTGTTTGTCGGACTGCAAGCCTCTTATCCCTTTCGTTTAAACCCCTTACATTCCACGATATAATCTTCATCTCCAATTTGTAATTCATGGTTAAACTGAAAATGACATCATGAAACCCCAAAAATCCTAAAACCATGAGCAAACCTTGAAGTCTTTCTTGCTTATCATTTGTTTACCACCACCTTCTCCAAATACTCCTCCATAGCTGTATATGGTTGAATCTCAACTTGCCATGGTTACGACCAATTGCTCAATTTCTTTTTATTGTAATTGGACTTTGTTTTTATTTATGTTGGCCCGTTCCTTAAATGTCAAAATGTTCAGCAAAAATGTTTTATCATTTTGTTAAGGCCCAATATTCTGCAGCTGCTGGCCCATTAAATCAAATGGTTCCAATCATTGAACCTGTGAGATCAAAAATGTGAAAACTTTAATAGCTCTTGACTTAACAAAGCCAGCAATGGATCTTTGACAGCTCCCCATTAACTCCCTCTAATGGATCTTTGACATGTAAATAACAGAGAAAATTTAGATGTATACACAAAAGAATGATATTAATACTTTGTGGCAAAAATAGATTAAGAGCAATGTGTTTATAATTAAGATCAAGATGCAAGTTAGTGAGACTTCGGGTGCGTTTTGGAAGCGGAGAGAATAGCGTTGTTCTGGATTAGCGCACTATTTTTTTTATCTATTCTCAGTTTGGATCACAAAGAATATCGCTATTTTCTGGGTTAGTGTTGTTCTCGCTAACTTGTCAAAAACATAGGTTAGCGCTAATCCAGTAACAAGTTTGTTATCGCTATTTCTGCTGCAACATCCAAACTCACCCTTCTAGTATAGAGAGTGGGAATGAATAAAACTATCGCATTTGAAAAAAAAAAGAATATATATATGAGGGATCCACTTACAATATTTTGGATCTTACAACACGTTACAATATTTAATTTTACAATTTTCAAAGTCTAAATAGTGGATCCAAGCCATTCAACATGATCTCTACATTAAAATATGCTTTGAGACCAAATTTTATATTTTTCTGAATTTAGTTTTGTAAAATACTTAATAAATAGTAAAAAAATTCAGTAATCTTGTTAAATAAATTATTTACATTTACAAGATTGAGAAATAAATTATTCTCAAATTATATCTATAACTTTAAATCTTGTTAAATTATTTAAAATCATATTTATTACGATGATGATAAAAATAATTAATAATTTTGCTACTATTGTTCTATGATAAAAAGAACGGGAAAAAGAGCATATTTATTGGCGACGTGGCAAGGGTAGATTGGTCATTTCGTCTAGCAATGGTGGGGAGCGCACAAGTAGGGTTACCTCTTCCGAATCATGGTTCGCCTGGCCGAATGCACTATATCTAATCATGTATAATTTCCCTGAATATTGGGCCCCACTGGACTGTTATAATTTCTGTATGGACCATAGTGACAAACTAAAAGTTCGGATTCGGTTCGGCGGAATAAAAAATTAGTGATTTGAATATAATTCGGGTATAATACGGAAATGATTCGGTATTATATAATGATTTGGAGTACAAATGTAAATCTAAGAAATAAAAGGTTATCATGCAAAATTATATATTAATTTATTATTGGAGGACTTTATGAGAAAAAAACATTCTGACACAAAAAAATTTATATTAATTTATTTATTTGTCTCAAAGCAATCAAAATTTGAGTGTACTTTTCGAAAAAGCGTCATGAGAAAAAGGCATCTCTCACACCAAACAGCTTCATTTTGGCTTGTAGCTTTTTGAAAAATGAGAAGGCAAAATTCAAAAGCGTCTCGCGTTTTTCCCACTGCCAGGCCGAACGAGACCGTATAAAACGCGTTTAATACGTTAAATTCATAAAACTCGCGAATAATACGCGAATAGTTCGTTCAATTTGCGAATTAACGCTTTATTCGCTTATTGATTCGTGGAGAGGTTAAATTCTAATTATTCGCGAATAATTCATGAATCTGGTTACTGTGGTATGGACAGTGATTTTCTAAAGACTTGTTACATGTAAAGAAGGAAACATTGTTCACAGTGGATCAAATCACAAATTGAGTTTGCTATGTAGCAAAATTTGTGCCGAGTGAATGAAATTCAGAGTAGAGACAATTGCAAATTATTGTAATTTAGAATTATTATATAAATTTGATAAAAATTACTAATTTATTATTATTATTTTGATGAAATTATTGTTATTATTACTACTACTATTTTGATGAGATTATTACACACGTACTCGTGATGAAATTTATTTATACCAATATTTTTTTTTAGATGAAACCTATAAAATACTTCTATTTATATTAAATATGAGTTAGTTTAGCCTGCAAATTATTGTAAATGTGATTTCTAAGGCAATTAATTGTGAATTATTATAATATAATATTTCATGATAAATGTCGTAACTTTTTCATTCTATTGTGTGTATCGAAATTCCAATTGTTGTGAACAAAATCAATTTTTTCATGAGGCATTCATGCATTTCTTATTTTGTAAAATCTTTACTATATATTATTTATAAATATCCGTTATGCAATTGCAATTAATTATCACAAGGAAAGAAAATGAGTATAATAGTAAAATTTATTTTTATTTAAAAATAATCTAACAATTTTCTTATTATAAGATTTCAGAGTAAATCAAAATTTTCCATTAAACATATTGTTTAGTAATATTCACTATCACAAATTTTGATTTATAATCATTTAAAAAATGTCAACCTCAAAGATGGGGGCATTTCCAAGCAAAACATAATTATTTGGTATTCTATACAGACAGGTTTCTGGAGGCCGCGGCAATGCATATTCCAATAAAAGATTTATTGTCATTAGCTTAACATTGTTTTTACAAGTAAAAAATGAAGCACGTATGATCGATTCATGTTTTTGATTTGTTTATATTTTTCAAGATATATGATCAATATTGAATCCAATTTATTTTTTGTAGGATATCATAATGTTTTTGTTAATGTCATTATTGATTATATGAATCTCATACAATTAAAATTCATTATAATAATGAATAGAGTCCGAAATATTTACTAAACAGAAATTGTTTGTAATTTCAAAAAAAATAGTACTTTAATAATTCAGAATAATATCCCATGTAGATGAAAAAAAATTTCAGCAACCAATTAAATTAGGAAGACATCACATTTAAATTGCATGGATACTAAATCATTAAATCTATTACATGGGGACTCATTTACATGGGTAATAAATTTATTGCATGAGATGTTTATTTACATGGGCCTGGGCCGACTTTTTTTACACCCTTGCAAAAAGGTTTGCACACTCAACTGCATGGGCTAGCTACGGGATCAATTACAGGACTAGAACCTTATTAGAGTTTTGAAAAGAGCTGAACATACTAGATCCAGATGTTAAAAAAATAAATAGGCCACAAAATTTTTGATGATGACAATTGCTGGCAATATAGAAGAGTAAGCATGCATGTACAAGGATATATTTTTGTTTTGTTTTTGTTTTTAAGAGATCAACCATATATTATAATTAATTTGAATAAAAATAAATATTTGCACACAAAATGAATTTCTTACACAACTTGGTTCTTGAAAATAATCAATATGTATTATTGCATCAGCAAAGAATTAATACCTCCAACTTGGCTATTTTTTTTTCCACAATATAATCTCTATTACATTAAGACATATTAGTATAAGGCATGGCACTGGATAGAGTATCTTATAGATAATGGCGAGGTGTTTAAATCTTTGTGGTCCCATGAACAAAAAACAAACTCCAGAAACCACAAAGAAGACCGAAAATGCCCAAAAAGTGAAAGCCGTCTGATTAGCTCGTGTAGCACTCGTCATGCAGAAAGCCATCACAACCAGAGCAACATATAATGGGATTACGAATGACAGAAGCAATGGATTTTTGAGATTATTATATACCAATTCAAAGAAGTAGAGAAGCAGTGCAATAGCTGTGAGAAACAGAACCTCGCCGCACCAGCTTTTGAGATCAGGCAACCGAGCAACCACGTCGTCGACATTGCTTGCTTGAATTTCCACATTGGAGGAAACATTATCATCTCTGCTTAAGTAAATATATATATTATGCATGCATGGTGATCAGTTGAATATATATGATCACAATATACAAGGTAATAATATTAATTAACCTCTTCAGATAAATTTTACAGATAGAATTAAGCTACTTAATTAATTACCTTGTAGTTACGGTGATGTTGATGTGGGAAACATGAACGTGACTAGTTCCAGCTCTCTCTTTATCCATGAGAGGAGCAGAGGCCGGTTGGGTACTTCAATTGGTCTTTGGGAGAGGCAAATTAATTAAAGAGCAATTGAGTTGATGAATTGATGGTTTTATTTCGGTACGTGCAAGAGAATCTATTATATCATAACTTTAAGGATTAATGCTATTAATATAAACAAAATTTGCGCTTCTATTTTGTGCTGACCTATAAATAAATGCTGCTATATACAGGATGATAATATTTCCAGGTTTAGTACTTAATTTGGTCTTTGGGAGAGGCCAATTAATTAATTAAAAGATCATCAATTGAGAATCGAATTGATGCCAACTTCTTATTTTGTTTCACCAGTACTTATCGTTTTAAGGATTAATGCTATTAATATAAAGAAAATTCTTCTAATTTTTGCTCAACTCTAAATAAATTAATGCTGCTATATACAAGATGATAAAATATGATATATCGTGCATAATTAGCTGCATCATATGCATGCCAACGTCAGTATATATATGGAAGTTGTATATATAATAATAGTATATACAAATAATAATAATAATAATAATAATAATAATAGTAATAACAATAATATTAATTATTATTATTATTATTATTATTATTATTATTATTATTATTATTATTATAATATGTAATAAAAATAACAAAAATTGCCCCCAATGTCATATGTACTTGTCAAAATTTTAAGGATTAATGCTATTAATATAAACAAAAATTAAGCTTCTATTTTGTGCTGACCTCTAGATAAACGTTGCTATATATATACATACTAGATGATAAAATATGGTCGTGCCAAATTAGCTACATATATATTGCCAATATGCTACGCGTAGCATAAAGGGCCTCCATGCAACTGCTCCATATTTGAGTTTTCTAAATTCTAAAGGTCGATCCGAACTGTTCAACATAATCTCAATATGAATATGTACTTGGAAACCAAATTTTACATTTTTTAGAATTTTTTTACTATACTTTTACATAGGTAGAATATCACTTGATCGGAAAATTCTGTACCATTCAGATCAAGTGATTTTTTTACCTATCTAAAAAAAATAGTAAGAAAATTCTAAAAAATATAAAATGCGGTTAGCAGGTACATATTCATGTGGAGAACATGTTGAACAGTTCGGATCGGCCGTTAGAATTTTGAAAACTCAAATATTGAGCCGTTGCACGGAGGACCTTTATGCTACGCGTAGCACCTTAGCAAACTATTATATATACTAGTCAAGTGCCCACGCGTTGCTGTGGAGATTCGAAGTTTGTTTTGATTATTTTATTTAAATGTGATTAATTTAAGAATTAATTGCATAATCATTAGTCAACAATGAGAGCAAACGAAAACCTAAGTGTTTGACCCTAAAATTATGTTAAGATTAAATATTTTTAAAAGAATTATGATGAAATTTTGTAGTAGAAAGGGGATTGAAATTAGGGGTCTTCAAACGGTTCGGTTCGGTTTGTTTGGTTTTTAACCAAAATGAAAATTTTCGATTTAAATGGATCGGTTCGGTTTAGACTTCTCAAAACCGACTAAACCGAATCAACCGGTTTATATTGGTTCGACTCTAATTTTATTGGTGTTATTATGATTTCATTAAACCAAACCAGACCGAACCAAACCGAACATCAATTGTTGTGTATGACAATATATTCTTTTCGTTAATAATGGTACCAATAGTTTAACTTCGGTTTGTTCGGTTCGGTTCTATTTTGAAAATCGAAGAAAAGTTTAGTTTGGTCATTTACTTCGGTTTAAACCGAACCGACCGTTTGAACACCCCTAATTGGAATGGATTAGAAAACACAAGAAATTGCTAGAAATGGAGGTAGCCAATTGGCTCAGCAAATGGAGGAGAAATGGTCAGCCAAATAATAAAAAAGAAAATAAAAAATTAGAAAATTTTAATAGGCAAAATGTGAAGGTTAGTAAGATAGGACTCCATTTAAACCAGAGAAATTCCATCTTCTTGAGTGAACTCTCGGCCCATGAAGACCCCCGTTCACTCTTGTGCGCGGCTTATGAGCACCCGGTTTAGACAAGCAAACGAACATAACGCAACTGACCCCTTCGCTCATGTTTCTCATTTCTCCACTTCTCCAATTAACTATATTTTATTTTTACGGTAATTTTGTAAATTAATTGTTAGTTGAGCCTCATTAAGATATTTGATATTTGATAAACTTAATATTAAGTATATGATGAGTCTAAAATTAACTCTATTACTTGATAATGTTTGTTGACTTTAATTAAATTATTTGATTAGTCTAAAATTAATTATACAAAATTAAGATGTCATGTTGTCAATTATGAATTCTTTGCTTCTTCTTTTTTTGGAACTAATATTTTTTTCTTTTAACTCTGAAATTTTTTCATTTATAAGGATAAAAGATTGTCCAAACTACAAAAGTCCGGGTCCTATCCATTTATGCCCGAACAAAATTGGTTTCTGGGATTGAATTGGGCTTGGTCGAATATAAACCGCTTCAATTGTCTAGAACTTTAAATATTGACATTCAAGTATAACAATATTAAATATATATTTTTTTTAACCTAGTCAGAGCTTAATTTTCTAAGAATTTCCTACTTGAAGTCTGATTCCTTTAATAAAAGGGGGAATTCCATGTATACCCCTCAAAAACTTCAAAATTACGTATTACTCCCTCTAAAGTCCATAATATCATATTTATACTTCTAAACTTCAATAGCTCACAAAATTATCCATTTTATTAAGTTTTCTATTCAAACTCATTTGAACTTTATAAAATATCAGTTATTCTCTTCTCTTTCTCCTTTCCTTCTTCTCTTCCATTACAACTCTCATCTACATTAGAAATAATAAAATTTATAAATGTAATTAATTCACGTACTCCAAACCTCGTAACCTAGTACATTCAAATTCCAAAATAATGGAATATTATATAAGAAGTCCCCGACAAGAAGCAAAATATACTATTGCTTTGAAAAGCTATGTTAACGACTCATACAAGCTACATTCTGGAATGCACTTTTTTTCTTATTCACCTCAATTAACGACTTATTCAAGCTACGATCGATGATGCTTTGAATGGAGCTTAAAATCAGTCCTCAATTTCTATAACAAAATGGGTCATGTGTTAATATGGATAGCCACCTATCATTATTTATCAGCTGTAGTAACTCTGTCAAATCAATGTACTCCATGATTCATCCAACAGTGAAGAACACAATTGATGGGTTATGTGCTAATATTAGCCACCTACCATTCTTCACCATGCATATTTCTGTTTAATTAGAATGTCAAATTTAATCCAACCTGGTCAGTAACATGAATTCATCTATCACTGACACCGTGACACATCTCATCTATTATTTTGCTTAACATTTGTATTTAATTTTTTTTTGTCGCCACGTACCCACAAACACCCTTCCAACGTGTATATATCATGTTAGTTTATATATCATGTTGTTATAATTATACTTTTTATTTACTTTCATGTCTTGTGATGTGTTTATCTCAATTAAATCGATGAATTACAATGTGCACATCTGATAGAAAATTTAGCCATAATACTAATTGATAAACCAAATTAAAATTCTCTGTCAGTACTGGTACATTGAAATGAGGCACTACACTGCTGATAACTTGTATCAGTTTAAAAAAAAATAACCTAGATATCCCAAATATGAGATAAAAAAAAATTAGGTGATGTACTCATGAAACATCTTAAAAAGGGCATAATTATTAGCTCCAAGAACAAGATCAAAACCAAAAGGGTGCTTCTGCAAAATTTGCTCAATATGCTCTCTATTTCCCCACTCCAACTTGTCAGCTGTCAATTCTGTTACCACACACAAACTAAAATGTTCAGTAATTGTACTTTGTTATCTAGTTTTCTACATCATTATAATGCGGGCAATTTTATGTTTACCCTTGCAACTCAAAGTATCAAACCCAAATTGTTTGTCACTAAACAGTTTTAACTATGCCAAATTGAATCAACCATGCTTACACCGATATTGTCTGCAATTCAGGTGCTGGAAATATAAATTGGTGTTTATTCAGTTACAGTGGTACTGGCAGGGTCATAAAATGACTGATTGAAAGGGTGCTAATGCTGGCTTAATATTCGTATGAGATTCTATAGCTTTCATGATTTTGTTTAGTTGGGTTCTATTGAAGAATTTAACTAAAGTCCAGTTCAGATGCAAACATTTGGCAAGAACTGGTGTTGTTACTAAAGATTTATGATAAAATTTGAATTAGAACCATCATTTTACTTGCATTTTCTTTAGGAAGTTGTGTGCTAAAACCTTAAATTAAAAGTTAAAATTGTATATCAGATTTTAGTAGTACCTGAAGAAGATCACATTTATGCCAGAAAAAAGATTGATAATAAAAATCAGTGAGGGTGTATATATCTGACAATATTAAACAAATAGGAGAATTTAAGGTCCAGAATAATTTTAGTCAAGGATAACAATGACACTATTAAACTCCTGTACTTATCAATGGCTCATACCAGTATAATGCCAGTTTGTACCTGTTTGAAAGGGACACGAGCAAATGATGACACCTCATCCATGCAAGCACTGAACAGTAGGAAAGAAGCTAGTGCAGTGGAGCCAATTGCAAAACCTTTTGTTGTGGCCTTGGTGGTGTTGCCAACAGTGTCTAGAAGATCTGTAATTTCTCTGACGCTTTTTGGCTGGCACAAAAATATCTTTCATTACTCTAATGCTACCTAAAAACAGATTACCAAAATGACCCTAGCACTTTAATCATGAGCTATTTATTGCTCATGAGGCAGTTATTAGTAAATTTAAAAGGTATGCAAGCTTCATTATTATCTTTTGCAGAAATCAACATTGTTTTTGTGGTACCAAACAACTGGTATCAATACAAGATGAAAGGATATATCTATGTTCATAACTAATGGGAACTCACCAAATCTGAGAAAAGGCTCATTAATTTGGGGGCAATGACACTTTCCCTAACAAATTATAGAAGCATATTATCACATTTAACATAGTATGCTTATGCAAAGCTCTGTCCATTTGAAAACATATATTCACATAAAATAGCTGGAAACCAATCATGGCTGCTTTTACCAGTTCGTAAAAGCTGTAATCATAAAAGTGCCTTGATTTGGGTGTAAAAGCCGATGCATAAAGGTTGGGTAACTTAATGGGTGTAACCTTAATGGGTTTCATTCAAAATCAAGTAGAAATTTCTAATCAAGCTCAAAAGATCCGAGTTTTTATCTGTTGTTAAAACTAAGACATGAAAATTGGAGCTAGAGAATTACCACTGTGGGAAACATCAAAACAAAATTTTTGTGAAGAACAACATAGGAAATCTCATATATATTTTTTTAACACTCATATAAATTTTCATATTGAAGTAACCAATAATTAATTAATTGGGCTATTTTCTGTACTGCTCATTCTTCTTAATAGCGCTATTACAATAACAATATTTTCTAGAAATAAAAGAATGATTGAGTTATTAAACTTCATTCTTCATAAGTTGGTACATGTTACTCGTTCTATTGTGGATACACTGTAGAGGCTGGTTGTTGTCTTACGCTTCCTAAAAAAATATTGATCCAAGAATTGATAAATCATCCATGCATGAGACATCTAATTTGTAAAATAGATGCAAATGTAAACTAAAATATACACTAAAAAAATTAGATTTTTTTTATTACATAGTAAACTTACTTCATGAATGGTGTTGAGAATTGTATCTTTGTCAGGGACTTATTGGGAAATAGAGAATAGATAGAAGTCTAGAGACTTATGTGCAAGAATGTAAAGACTCTATATAAGTCTAACTCATTAATGAATAAACTAAGTTTTCAGTTCAATTAAATCTATTTGGTATCAGAGCCATTTTAGATCTAGGGTTGCTACAGTAATCCGAAGCTACAGTACCCTGCGCTACAGTAACTTCGCACTACAGTACTCGAGTTGCTACAGTGTCGCCCTCTCTCTCTTCTTCTCTAGATCGGTTCTATCTCTTCTAGGGCCGACCACCACCTAGGGTTAGGGTTTTGATGTGATTTGGCCGGCGTGGGGGGCCAACCAATACCCCACGATACCCAAGAAGCGGGGTGAGATCGGGTTGATCGGATTCTCGATCGGGTGGATCGGGTTCTTGATCGAGTTGATTGGAGCTCGAATCTTGATGAGATAAGATCAAGATCGGGTTTGTAAAAGGGGAAAAGATTAGAGGTGATGAGGGCTTAATCTTGAGAGTGCAAGATCGGGTCTTGGAGAAGATTTGACTCGGATTTGTGTAGATCGGAGTCGGGTCAAATGGAAGGAGGGGATTTGAGGAAGAATAAGGATCTGATTCTCATAAAGGAGGCCTTTGGAAAGCTGAGTGGTGATGAGATCGCAGCTTTGATGCGTGCATTGAGATTCACCTCGAGTGACAATGCGCCGAAGCCGACACCGGCACCGGCACCGAGGGTGGAGCTTCCACCAACTGATGTGTCAGCCATGATACAGGAGGAGACCCGGGAGTGCTACAACTGTGGAGAGATAGGTCATCTGAGGTCGGCTTGCATTAAGCTGCCGAAGGTGAACAAATCAGGAAGACATGGTCAGTCTGGAGATCGTAGTCGCAGTCATGGTCGTGGCCATGGAGGTCGAAGAGGTGGAAAATGAGGCTACCGGGCAAATCTAATGGTAGCAGAGGAAGAGAGAGAAGTAGGTATGATCTTCACTGGGGAGGACCATGAGATTTTGGAGATAGTGAAGAGGAAGCAGGGGGCGGCAGGTGTTGGAGACAAAAAGAGTGTGATCGAGGATGCATCAACTTCATTTTTGTCTAGGGGTAACACCGCTACTTATGCTCATTCAGCCAAGGGTACTGGTGACACACATGCTCTTGCCTCTATATCCACTACTAGATCACCAGAATGGATAATAGATTATGGTGCATCTCGACATGTGACAGGTAATGCTAGGGAGGTCTCTTCTTATACTCACCTAGCAGTGCCAGAGAGCATCCAGACTGCTGATGGTACAGCACAGCCTGTGGTTGGTAAGGGTACAGTGAAATGTACCAACTCTGTGACTTTGTCCAATGTTTTGCATGCTCCTTCCTTTCCAGTAAATCTTTTATCCATTAGTATCATCATACTCCAACTAAAATGTGTTGTTTCTTTTGATATTCCCAAGGTGATCTTTCAGGAGAAGGGGACTGGCCGGAGACTTAGGACTGGCACGTGGCGTAGTGGATTGTGGTACTTGGATCGTGAGGGGATAGATTCAGCCTTGGCATCTATGGTAGAGATGGCAGGAGTAGGAGGATCTGGGATGAGTGCTGAGAATGTGTTGGTGCTGCATCATCAGCGTATGGGACATTCGTCTTTTGGTGTTTTGAGTCGTCTATATCCGTCTTTGTATGAAAAGGCTGATAAACAGAAACTTGTGTGTGATGCTTGTGAGTTTGGCAAGCTGACTAGGAGCTCCTATGTTAGTTCGGGCAATAGGAGTTCTTGTGGTTTTGATTTGATACATTCGGATGTTTGGGGACCTTGTTCCACGAGTTCTATGAATGGTTATCGTTATTTTGTGACATTCATTGATTGCTTTTCTCGTGTTACTTGGTTATATTTGATAAAAAATAAGAGTGATGTGATTGGGTGCTTCAAAGACTTTCATAGTTCTATTCAGACTCAATACGGGGCAGTGGTGAAGGTATTGAGGTCTGATAATGGTACAGAGTATACCAACATAGCGTTTAGAGAATACTTGTCAGCTCAAGGAATACAGCATCAGACTACATGTCCATACACACCGGCTCAAAATGGGGTAGCAGAAAGAAAAAACAGACATCTTCTAGAGATAGCTAGAAGTATGATGATCTCAATGAATGTCCCAAAGCAGTTGTGGGGGCAAGCAGTTTTGACAGCCGCGCACTTGATCAACAGGATGCCCTCAAGAGTGTTGGAGTGGAAGTCTCCATATGAAATGTTGAAGGGAGATAATGGTGGGATCTTGCCATTGAAGGTGTTTGATTGTGTATGCTTTGTGAAGGACAACAGACCATCCGTTGGAAAGCTTGATCCCAGAGCTGTGAAGTGTGTCTTTGTGGGATATTCTGCTACCCAGAAGGGTTATGTTTGTTGGAGCCCGGTAGAGAAGAGGTTGTTTGTAAGTATGGATGTGCATTTTCGAGAGTTCGAGCCATATTACACACTGGAGGTGACTTCACCCTTCGGTGACTCGCCCGATACTGGAGGTATGAGGCGAGAGGGGGAGAATGGTGAGAAGTTGATGAATGTGGGATCGACTCCTTTATCGATTCCTTGCCCTGTTGGGAGGGGAAGATCGGTTGAGGAGGAGGAGAATGAGGAAGAAGAAGAGGAGGAGCCCGTAGGTGGGGAGCCTCGAGGTGAGGAGCCCGTAGGTGGGGAGCCTAGAGGTGAGGAGCCCATAGGTGGGGAGCCTCCAGCTCAGGGGGAGCTGAGAGTGTATACCAGGAGAAGAAGACAGAATGAGGTACCGGTGCCAGCGCCTGCAGTACCACTTGTGCCATCTAGTCCCTTGTCCCAGTCTGCTCCGACTTCTGAGACACCTACACCATCCTCAGACTCAGATTACACAGGTGATATGATTCCTCTCACTTCTCCTCCCACTCCCATGACATTAAGGAGGACCTCTCGCAGCAATGCGGGGGTTCCTCCTGATCGTTATGGTTTTCCACATGATATTGCTCAGTTTGTCTCATACTCTAACATATCACCTGCACATGGAGCATTCATTGCATCTTTGGACTTTGTTACTTTACCCAAGTGTGGCAGGTTGCTAAGGAGGATCCAAAGTGGAAAGCGGCTATGCAGGAAGAACTTGGAGCTCTTGATAAGAACAAAACTTGGGAGATTGTGTCACTACCACCAGGTAAAAAGGCAGTTGAGTGCAAATGGGTGTTCACAGTGAAGCAGACCCCAGAAGGGAAGATTGATCGCTACAAGGCACGGTTGGTGGCAAAGGGGTATAGTCAGACGTATGGCATTGACTATGATGAGACATTTGCACCAGTGGCGAAGATGAGCACAGTCAGGACACTTGTCTCCCTTGCAGTGAATGGGGGTTGGAAGCTACACCAGTTGGATGTGAAAAATGCATTCCTTCACGGAGATTTGCTAGAGGAGGTGTACATGGAGATCCCTCCAGGTTTTGGCACGGCCCAAACAGCAGGCAAGGTATGTAGACTGAGGAAGTCACTGTATGAGTTGAAACAGTCTCCTAGAGCTTGGTTTGACAGGTTCAGGAGGGCTATGGTAGACATGGGCTATCAACAGATCAATGCCGATCACACAGTGTTCTTCAGACGACATGGTAGTCACATTACTATGCTCGCTGTGTATGTGGATGATATGATTATCACTGGTGATCATGAGGGTGAGATTGCTCAACTGAAGGCGAAATTGGGCAAAGAATTTGAGGTAAAGGACCTGGGGCAGCTTAGATATTTCCTTGGAATTGAGGTGGCTCATGGAGCTGAGGGGATTGTCCTATCTCAGAGAAAATATGTACTAGACTTGCTCACAGAGACAGGCATGTTGGGGTGCAAGCCTGCAGTTGCACCTATTGATCAGAAGTCCAAGCTGAGTGCAGAGGCAGGAGAGTCAGTTGATCATGAGAGGTATCAGAGGTTGGTAGGCTGACTGATCTATCTGAGCCACACTCGTCCCGACATATCGTTTGCAGTGAGTGTGGTGAGCCGCTATATGCACGACCCTAGGAAGGGTCACATGGATGTAGTGTATCAGATTCTGAGGTATCTGAAGAGTGCACCAGGAAAGGGGTTGATCTTTCGGAAGAATGGGCATGTAAACATTGAGGGCTATTGTGATTCAGACTGGGCGAGTTGTGTCGATGACAGGAAGTCCACATCTGGATACTGCATGTTTGTAGGAGGCAATTTGGTCTCCTGGAAGAGCAAGAAGCAGTCAGTGGTTGCGAGGTCGACAGCAGAGGCAGAGTACAGGGCCATGGCCTTAGGAGTTGCGGAGATGTTGTGGTTGAGAGCCCTATTAGTGGAGCTCAAGGTGGACCAAGGGACTCAAATGAAGCTGTGGTGTGATAACAAGTATGCAATTAGCATTGCCAACAATCCCGTGCAGCATGACAGAACCAAGCATGTAGAGATTGATAGGTTCTTCATCAAAGAAAAGCTGAATAGTGGACTATTGGAGCTGAGACATGTAGCTACTAAGGAGCAAGTGGCTGACTGTCTCACTAAGGGACTTAGTTCGCTAGATTTGTCTAGATTGTGTGACAAGATGGGCTTAATGGATATCTTTTGCCCATCTTGAGGGGGAGTGTTGAGAATTGTATATTTGTCAGGGACTTATTGGGAAATAGAGAATAGATAGAAGTCTAGAGACTTATGTGCAAGAATGTAAAGGTTCTATATAAGCCCAACTCATTAATGAATAAACTAAGTTTTCAGTTCAATTAAATCTATTAATGGCATATATTAGTAGATGTACCTGATCCCTGGATTTTTTTTTTTTTTTTTTTTTTTGTCATTCAACAGCCCGTAGGCAAAATACACAGATTACATCATCTTTTGAAAAAAGCTCAAGCTGATATCAAAATAAAGTACTACAACAAGTTAATTAGAAAAACAAGGGAAAGTATGCCCAATGCAGTCCCAGCCGTTAACTCTTTCCTTTTTTGCCAAATTGTCAGCCAATTCGTTCTGGCTTCTTTGAACATGGACACAAGAAAACGAGTTAAATTCCTGGAAAAGGTTCCAAACCTCCACTATCTCATCAAAAGCTCTCCAATCTACATTCAAAGGCGGTTGTAGACTCGAGCAAATTCTCACCAGCTCTAGGCAATCCGAGTAAAAGGAGCACTCTTTTATGCCCAACCCAATCACAATCTGCATAGATTCTTTTAAAGCCAGAGCCTCTACTTGAAGTGGACAACAGCCCTTAACAGCCTTGGATTTATAGATGATCAATTCCTCTTTATACCATACAACAATTCCAATTCCCCCAAACCAACCCTCTGCCCACGAACCATCCGAGAAACAAACATAGTCATTGCTTACCTCGGTCAGAGTTACTGATGAAGGAACCCTTCCCGTCAAAGAGCAATATTTACTGGCTGCCCCTATTCTCGACTCTTTAGAAATTAGATTCAGATATTTGAAAAATAACTGAAGGTCTAGTAGTTTACCCGAGTAGGCCTTATCATTCCTGCATCTCCATAAAGCCCACACCGAGTTCACATATATCAGCCATTGATCATCGTCGAGCTTCACAGAAATGTCTAGCAGTGTTTGCTCAAAATTACCATGCAGTGCATCTGTTTTCAAACCCAAGGGGCTCGCTAAAAACCAAGCTCTCGAGAAAGGACAATGGTGAACCAAATGAGACACTGTTTCATCTTGATCGCCACAGGTAGCACACTTCGGATTGTGTGAAGGAAACCGTCTATGCAAAATTGCAGCTAGTGGTAGGCCTTTGTGCAAAAGCTTCCACAGAAACAATCTCACTCTTGGAACCACATCACCTCTATGCCAAATCAGCCCCCAGACTTCATTGCCACTACTAACTATAGAATTCTCGGACTCTTTCAATAGTTTGTACCTTGACTTGACTGAGAACAGTCCATTACTCGATTTGCTGAACATTAGCCTGTCTTGAGTTGAACCTGGAGCTGGTGGTTCTACATGCGCCAAAATTTCCATGCAAATTCCATAACCGAAGTATTTTATGAGCAGCTCCGAATCCCAAAAACCTGTTTGAGAATCTGTTAAATCACTCACATGTAAATCCCTTTGACCTTCATTGTGTGGGATGCACTCCAGAGCCCCTTGGAACCAAGGTTGAGCAAAGGCAAAACAAGTTTTCCCATTACCCAATTTCCACTTTACACAAGGTTTTAAATGTTCTCTTAATCTCATCAGGCTTCTCCAAAAAGGTGTACAACGATAATCCCTTTTGCTATCCCACAAATTGCTTCTTGGCATATACTTAGCTCGTACTACCATAGCCCACAGAGAGTCTGAATTTCCCGTAAATCTCCACAAAAATTTCATGAGCAAGGCCTCATTCATAGCCTCTAGGTCCCTCAAACCGAGCCCACCTTCCTCTATCGGCAAAGTGATTTTATCCCATGCTACATAGGCTAAGTACCACTGCTTGTTCACCTTACCCCAAAAAAATCGACGGATGATCGATGTAATTTCATTCAACACTGTCTTCGAGATATGAGAAGTAGCCATGTAGTAAATGGGCAAGGCCATCATCACTGTTCGAACCATCACTAATTGGCCTGCAGGAGATAACATGCTACTTTTCCACATCTGGAGCTTGCTTGAGAACTTGTCAATTAGAAATTGATATGCCAGCCTATTTGTTTCAATTGGTGCACCAAGATAAGAAGAGCAGCAGCTGCTAGGGGGCACTCTTAGAAAGTTTGAAATTACCTCTCTTTCATCTTGCAAGGTGGGAAAGCTATACCAAATAAAACTTTTTTCAGGCCCCACAAGCTGCCCGGATACCTCCGTAAAATTCTGCACTGCTAGCATGAGTTGTTGCGCCTCTGTCATATTGGCTGCCCCAAAAATCAGCAAGTCATCTGCATACAAACAATTAGTTAGTGGTTCAGCTGAAGGTGCAAGGCGAACCCCTCGCAACTCCTCATTCTTCACTTGAAACTGTAGGCTTCTAGACAGCACATCCATTCCCAAAATGAACATGTATGGTGAGAGAGAGCACCCCTGCCTTAAACCACTTTTAGGACTCAGAATCCCGTCACCTTTTCCGTTCAAAACAATGGTGAATTGAGCCAAATTAATACAACCCATTATCCACTGTGCAAACCGCGGAGGGAAGTTATAAATCAGCAAGAGAGATTCGATAAATTCCCAATCCATTCTATCAAAAGCCTTTGATAAGTCCAACTTAAGGCAAAATTCTTTATTCCTATAATTCGACAACCCTGGATACAGTCCTTATCAAGCAACAATAACACTTACCATTAGTATCTACATGTTATGTTTCCGACACAGTAATTCATGATATCTTATTTTAGAGAACAGAACTTATTATTTATCCCACAAACCTGGGGAAAAGACAGTATCCTAGCGAGCACTTAAGAAAATCAAGATGGACCATAATGTATACCTTTTAAATCCTTTTCTTATGGAACTTGTGTAGGGGCCTCTCAACCTACAAAACAATAAGTACAAGGGATTAAGTACATAGTATTAAGTGAATAAAATATCTATTATAATATTAGAGAAGAAATGAAAAATCTAATTTCTGATAAATCAGGGGTGTACCAGTCGTACCAGTCAAACACTGTTCCCCATATTATATCAAACTGGTCCATCATCATAGTCTTTCAAGTTACACCTATCGATCCAAATGTGCTGAATTAAGTTAGGACTTCATTCAACCATATTAAACCATCAATTGTTGTTCAATTGAGCATAGAAAGAGCAAATAAAAAATTACTAAATCATAAATAGGCACAACTATATGATTTCCGGGTAGAGCTTAATCCTGCATGGGCTAGCAGTGGACCAGTAGAAAATATAAACAGATGATAAGAACAACAGAACTTACTATTGCAAGGTTTAACTGCCTTAGTGCTTCATTATCCTGGTCAAGTTGTATCCACTTGTCAGGCTTATACTGTTTATCTAAAATAGGTGTTGAGGCACGGAGCCGGTCCCTGTCTAGATTTATCTTATTTAGACCAGAAGCTATGACTTCTGATGAATCCTTTGTGTCGCCAAGGTGTCAGTTAGATTCTCCTGCAGCTTATGATTACTGGAAAGTGTATCAGATGGTTGTGACAATTTCTTTTCTTGTGGGATCATGGCAATTTTTTCAACCTTTTGTGCTGTCGATGCGGAGTGCAATGTGTTGCCTATCAGGAAAAAGTAAATATGGTCAAATCGAAGTACAATTACATTATTACAACATTTTCTAAAAAGGAAAAAAATTAAAAAAGTCCCCAGTATATGTAAGAAGGTAATTGCTAAGTACAGCTCAGAGAATTTATCTCATGCTTTTTTAATGCTTCAATACAGTGCAAAAGAAAAATGGTATGTGTCACTTTGTAGAGAAATCTCAAAAATTCTATAGAAGAGAAATTCCAACAACAATACCTCTGTCGTAAGACATAGTAGCCTTTTCATAAGAATCAGCCGAGATCGGCTCCTTAGTAGCAACTTTGACTGGCATTTTTCCAGGTTGAGTGTTTGCCATTGTAGACATGGAACCAGCAGCGGTGTCATTGCCTAAAGAAGAACACAAAAAATAACATGTTTATGGTTTAGCACCAACTGAGCTCTGATATTTCTCTTTAAGAAAAAAAAAAGCAACAACTTATCTGTAATATCAACTTCAATTAATCAACACACCGATTCCATTAGCTTCCTTCCCAGATTTAACAAAGGATTCTTTAAACACACCACATATCTCACATACAACCATACTCTCCTCATTATCAAAGGTGCAAATCGAACAACTCCAAACAATAGGCTTCCTTGCTGTTTCTTTTGCCACTGGCAACTGCGAAGAGACTGTTTAACAAGAGAAAAAATAATGAGTGAGTTGTATCTTTATCTAATTGCTTCGAAGCAAATTAAACAAATAATAAAGACATGATCTAACATTTTCAATTTAATATTCCAGTGGCAATTTCTTGTTTACATTGTTCTAGATCACACTGTTTTCTTTTATGTGCACAATATTGTTCAGTGTTACCAAGGGCAGCCACCTCTTAGTACCCAAGCAACTCCTAACTGGTGTGCCATTTTTTCATTTAATCTGAAGTTTGTGGTTTCTTTTCCTTCCGATAAAATATATAAGGAATGAATATAGCATAAGATAATTTGTAAACAAATAAATAACCTACTGTTTCCTTTCATATCATGATTACTTCTGTGTGCATCTTCACTATCATCATAATCATCATAATAATCATCATAGCTATCATCATCATTATATCCAAGTGCATGACCAACTTTGCGAGGCATTTTTACCTACAAAACACAGATATATTTGTAACTTGTACAAGAACAGGTCTTATTTTCTGTGCCAAGAACAAGTGATTGTTGTTCACCAACATCAATTATTATTGTGAATGGATCTGGTGTTGTTGAGTGCATCAATTGCTTCATGTGGAAACTTACACACGCCAAACTATTTTAAATTTTCAAGTTTCAATCATGCTCTATTCTAAGCATCCTTTTTTGCAGCTTTTACTTTCCCAAAGATAACAAGTACTAAACAATATTTATACCATACAAGTTACCATTTCTTTACAATTTTGTGCAGTTGGACCCCCTAGTATGAATTCTTACCATACAAAATTAAACAATAAAAAGCCCTACTTAAAAATATAGGGACGCATTCAGAAAATAGAAACATCAAGCAAATTTTATGCCCTATAACCCTCATTACTTTATATTCTGTTTGCTAAAATATTGTGAATATGATAGAGATTTAATAGAGAAACAAATATGCTCAATAGGTTTTGATGCTTTTTTACATTTCTTCACAAGTAGCTGAAAATTGCAAGTTGAAGGATATATCCCTGATTTGATGTTGATTGCATATAGGATAATAAATAACCTATGTAGAAGATAGAACTTGTAAAATTCCAATAGTCACTCCTTCATAAAGAAGATTGAAATACAAATTGGAATTAGTCATTTTCTAGAACTATATTGTGCCTAGCAGCAAACCCCGTGCAATGACTGTCTACATCATGGATCCAATAAAATTACTGAGAATAATGGGACTGCATCTACAGTCCCTTAAACACCACACTAAAAACAACCAAAATAATTATCAATAAGGTAACCAAAAATCCAAACAAACCAATATGCTAAGAAACAACAAATAGAAACAAAAAAATTCGGGTTACTTCTAAAAACAATACAACTGAAGCAAGAACTGAATTGATTTTTTGTCAATATAAACTAAACCCTAAATTGGGTGAAAAGGGAGAGAAATAAAAATGAAGCAGATTACCTCCGAACACACAAAAAATCAGCACACACGATTGATAATTACAACTTCTCCCGAGATGGCACTGAATTAGCTAAATCATAAATAGACTCTGTAAAATGCAAAAAGAAAAGGGTTATTATGCAAAATTACTAAGAAAGATAAGGTTAATTGAATGCAATCATAGCTTATGCTGGTTATAACACGAACATATTAATAGATTGAAAACAATGGTTTAAAAATGTTTTGTTCAAAAGCATATTGTTATGCTGAAAATATTATATACTATAATAAGCATAGCTTATAATTTACATATATATTAGTAGATTTCAAATGTTCGTACTACAATAATTAGCATAGGCTGTAATCAAGATAATGATTTACTCATAATCTGTGTAAAATTACTCCATATCAACTTGTTTTCCTTTTTATTTCAACAATTTGGGTATAAATTTCAGTTTCAATTGTAATCTCAAAGAAATAAGAAGGAGAACAAGTTTATGTAGCAATCGAAAGAGGAATAAATAGCATAAACTTAATAATTATACTATTCAATTCATCTTTTCTGTAATATAACAAATGCAATCTGCATGCCTTTTGAGTTATCATTAATAGAACAAAAGAGATGCAATACTCAGTAAGGCAATACATAAAACAACACTACAGCCTTGCTAACAAAACCTAATAAATTTCAAAATCGTACCTTCGCCATTGACAGATGCGCAAAACACCACATATTGCATCAGAGCAGCGTATTGTTGTTGCTGTTGCATCGTCGCGCGAGCTAGGGTTAGGACGCCTCCGGGTTGGGGTGACAGAGGCGGAGACAAAAGCTGTGGATCCTGAGCATGAGGCTCTTTCCAGCAGGGGCTTTGAATCAGGAAGTGAGGCCTAGAGGCGCGGAGGCGAAGAGGAGAGACGTCGCAGCGATTGTTGCGGCAACAATCGGCTTGAAAGAGGACTGTGAGAGAGAGAGCTCTCTCGAAAAGAAGACAGAGAGAGCGGTTCTAAGGCTTGAAGAGAAAGACAGTGAGAGAGAGAGCGCGCGTCGAGGAAAGGAAAAAAAAAGCATCGGGAAGGAGAAAGAAAGCACGCGTGGAAACAGTGGGAACTCACGCCAACAGAGAAAAATATTGAAAAAGATGTGGCAGGCCCAACGACTGAGAGCATATTTTGTATTAAAATGGGTAGCTGTTTAATTAATTTTATGTTTCTACACGAAAAACTACATGATAACAGATATATAAAATCAGACAGTGATCAATGGCTGAAATTAATTGAATGTGAGGCTGAGATCTTTTCTTGACAGATAGCTTCTTCACCCCTCTAAATTTCAACATGGTTTTATGAGTAAATACTAGTACGGTGCTCGTGCGTTGCAACGGAAACATATTATAAAATTGAATAATATGAAGATATCTTTTTGTTTGACATTCACACAAAATTAAGAAAAAAATATTAAATAAAAATAAAAGGCACACACAAAAAAAAACAGAAATTCAAATAATAAATAACAAGGAAAGAAACAACAAATGGAAAAAATAGATCAAATATAATATGAAAAAAGTTCTTGAAGTATCATTGTCAGTGTGATAATCTTCATTTAGAATAATAAACGAACTTAGTTAACCTGCATTTAGTCATACACACACACACACAAATAGTATATACAAATAATAATATATAATAATAACAACAACAAGAACGTAAATAGTATTTTGTTTGTAATATTAGATCATAATGTTTAATTATTCATCATGTATCTTGATTGAAGTTTTCTGCAATTTTTCATGTGATATGTTTGTACTCTTAAGTTCTTATGCTAATTTTATATCTGTACATATCCAATTGTCCATTTCTAACTGATAATAGTAATTAAGTTGGTGTTTATCATATAGCTAGCAGTAGAAATCTAATAATTAAAGTCAAGTATAAGAGCAATTTTGTCACATTCACTTGTACAAGTTATTAGATTTCATTTGGTATAGTTCCAATATTCTCAAGAGCTTCACATTTCATAAGATTGAATTTCACCAAAATTTCCTAAATATGTGCTAGCAGTTTCATACATCTAGTAGATTAAAATATCAAAATAGAGATGAAAATCTTGTGTATTGATTTCTCTCCATTTAAGAACGATAAAGCTTGATATTTTGGTTAAAGTCACTACTACAAAAACACAGTTTGTACACGGACGAAAAATAAAGGAGCTACGCGGATTTGGAATCGTGTGCAATCTTAGGAATTTTAGGGTGTAGGAATATGCAATCATTTACATACGGGTAATTACCCATGTATGATATTATACTTATCCTACACGGATTATTCATAAAGAGCCGTGTGGAAAACCTCCCAAAATACATCTCACCGCAAGAGAGCTACAGAGTTTTTTTTTTTTACTAAATATCCGTGTAGGAATACTCGTTCTACACGGATAATAACTAAATATCCATGTAGCTCTCTAACCCTTTCTACACGGATATTAATTAAACAACCCGTGTTAGAAGGAATTCCTACATTGATTTTTACTTCATATCCGTGTAAGAAGAGTATTCCTACACGGATATTAAGTTATAAATCCGTGTAGAAATGTTTTGAATTACTAATTTTTTATTGTTATCTCTTTCTACACGGATTTTATTTAAATATCCGTGTAGGATTTTCCTAATTTTTTTTTGTATTTTTTTTTTGCTAGCCATTAATTATATATAATCAGATTGTTTTTTTCCCAAAACAGAGCTCTCATTTTTAAAAACCAGATTTGAGAACTATTGCCAAAACATAATATAACAATTCAAAATTGATAATTACACTAATTAATTTATACAAATCCATATTGTTCTTTACAAAATTCGGAAACAAACCACCTTGCCCACATCTCTCTTATTTCGTTGATTTGCTCGGGTGAGTATGTAATGTTCCGTCACGTTTCAAAAAATAGAGTTATTATTAATTATAGTTATAAGACTTGTCATAATATAACTGTTAAAAAAAATATAGTGGAGTAGTTATTTTTCTTAGATGCCATAAACTATGGACATGACAACATTATTTAATTTCCATATAATTTCTTGATGGAATTCACTAACAAATGAATAGAAATAAAATATATAGAAATAAAATATGTAGAAATAAAACAATCTTCATTTAAGGGCATCATCGGAAAATTTCAAATGTACATATACATATGTATATGTACGTATACATATGTATGTACGCGTGTGTGTGTGTTTGTGTGTGTGTGTGTGTGTGTGTAGAGGTTGGCTAATATCAAATCAGTTGTTCCTGAGGTCTCGTGCAACCAAGTCGTTTTTCAATTTTCGAAGTCCAAATCGTCGATCCAAGGCGTTAGATATGTTCTCTATATTAAAATATACTTGGAGACCAAATTTTACATTTTTTTAATTTTTTTACTATTTATTAAGCCACTTTGAAAATCACTGATCCAACGGTGGCTTCTAATTTTACTATTTTGTTAAGCCACCGTTGGATCAGCGTTTTTCAAAGTGGCTTAATAAATAGTAAAACTCCAGATAGATTTTAATATAGAGAACACATCTAACGGCTTGGATCGACGATTTGGACTTCGAAAATTGAAAAATAATTTGGTTGCACGGGACCTCAGGAACAACTGATTTGATATTAGCCAACCTCTATATATATATATATATATATAGTAAGGCTACCATGCTTTGCAAATTAAAGTGAGAGTTTTAATTTGCGCTCATATCTCTATTTTCAAAGTTCAAATAGTCAATCCGAACAGTTAGATGTGTTCTTCATATTGAAATATGCTTGGAGACCAAATTTTACATTTTTTGAAATTTTGCTACTATTTATTAAGCCACTTTGAAAATTACTGATCCGGTGGCCCAGAAATTTTTACTAGTTCACCATAATTTTCAGATTCTCAAAGTGGCTTAATAAATAGTAAAAAAAATTTCAAAAAATGTAAAATTTGGTCTCCAAGCATATTTCAATATGAAGAACACATCTAACTTTCGGATTGACTATTTGAACTTTAAAAATAGAGATATGAGCACAAATTAAAACTCTCACTTTAATTTGCAAAGCATGGTAGCCTTTCTCTCTCTCTCTCTCTCTATATATAGATATATATATATATATATATACTAGTATCTGTTAGTGTTGTGATTTAGAAGCCAATCATATGATGGTTGTTTTCTAAGTTTTGTTTATGTAATTGAATGATTATGTTTATCATTTTGTTCCTTGAGTATTTTATTACTTATAGATTATTCAAGTTGAGGACTTGGAATTGTGGAACTCTATAAATGTGTTAATAAATACTCTAAAGTGTCCCTAGTCTTGGTAATTAACAAGGGACATTAATTACCGGTATAAGATTAGCATTTGGATTAGATGATGATCATGTTCTGCAGATCATATGATAAGGAGTTGTCAATCTAATCAAATGGATACCTGATGGAGATCAGGGGATTGGACATGACCAAGGTAAAACATTTAATATGGATTGTGTTTGTGTCATTAATGTTTTATTTGTGTTTGGAATTCTAAGGTATGAGATGATTGTTTCTCTCACATGGGAATATATATTCGTGGATATTATCCAACGGTGTCCGTAACTGGCAATTATACAGATTCTATCTCAGTATGTATCTCTTATGTGGAGAGATAGTAATTATCAAGAATACCAATGTCCCTCATGTAATGAGTGATGATATCACTGGACCCCTTGATGAAATAATACAAGTATGTGCACATATGATTAAGAAGTTAATCATAATTACTGAATTATTTCGGAATCAAGAAACGAGTAGATTTGCAAGGATGATACATTCATACCTTGAATCTATTCATGATATCATGAGACATGGAATTGACACGAGGCAATTGTTGCTTAGGGATCGTGATACAATATGGTACTCATCATCTATGTCATTTGGGAAATTACAATGCATATTGCTAGGTGCCGCTTGTAATTTATGGAATCGGAAAGAGTTTCAGATTCTATTGCCAAATGACATAGATCCCACAGGGTCCACCAATAAGGAATTAATTAGAAAGGCTCCTTAATTTATTTGACATGTATGACATGACAATTAAATTGGGTTCTCCACTAAAACATGAGAAATATAATTATTTGGATAATTATGTATGATACTATAATTAATTAGATTAATTGTATTTGATTAAGTCAAATAAGGAAAGTGAAACTTGGCCCAATAAACAAAGCCTAATGGCTGTTGTTAATTATGGCTCATGTTTATTTGAAGAATTGTTTCCATAATTAAAAGTTAGCCCAAAATAGTTTACCACGTTTTCTGAAAGCTGCTGCGCAATGTTTCTTATTTGGGCCATATATCTCTCATACGATATCCGTTTTTAGCGTTCTATACCTTTCTGGAAAGGTAAAAGAAAATTCTAGAACTTTGTATTTCTGAAAGAAAACCAAATTAGAAACATATCAGACTCAAAAACGTGGTAGAACGTGGTGCTAAATTTAGACTACCATGTTCTGAAAACTGCTGCGCATGTTTCGTATTTTGACCATAACGCCCTCATATGATGTTTGTTTTGGGCGTACCACATATGGATAGAAAGGTAAAAGAAAGATCTATAACTTTTATTTATAGAGCAGAATCTAATTCGAATTAGATCATAGTCAAAAACGTAGTAGAACATGGAGTCAATTTTGGAAACAGAATTTCACATTCCTTGTTTGCTATATATGCACTCTCTCTCATTCCTTTTGAGAGAATTCGTTTTTGAGTGTTGAAGTTCTGCCAAAACTCTCTCTCTTTCTTGTTTTCTCTCATGTGTTGAGAACCCACAAACCCTAGAATCAAGATCTTGTTCTCTTGGAGGATAGGAATTAAGGAGCGACCAAATTACTACTCTCTAGCAAGAGGAAAGTTTGGTTTCTAATTAATTTCTTGGTGGATACCGTGGAGGGCTTCTACTTTGGAGTCTTATCTTGGTGCAAGGCGTTCAAGGTCATGCACATATCAACCACCAAGGCGCTGCAAGGCATCAACCACCATTAGCATCGATCAATAAGGAGATGGAGGCTACAACCCTACATCTCAAGGACCTTCATTTCTTGTTTGGAGATAAGAAACTAAAGGTATAATGCTTATTGATTTGGAAATTGATTTTGGTTTGATTTCAGTCATACATAATGATCTTTTGGTACTTTCTTGTCAAAATTTTTGAAATTTCGCTGCCTTAAGTACCATGAAAACCCAACAGTGGTATCAGAGCATAGGATTTATGTATGACTGATTTTGGCCAAATTTCCAAATAAGATTAATCAATTAAATCCCAAAATATAAAATTTTAGTTATGATGTTGGGAATTAATTGATTAATAAGAATGCATGAATTGTTTGTGCATGTGTGTAATGGTTGCACAAAAGGAATTAATTGATTAATTAGAATGCATGAATTGTTTGTGCATGTGTGTAATGGTTGCACAAAAGGAATTGACAGATTAATTAGAATGCATGAATTGTTTATGCATGTGTGCATTGGTTGCACAAAAGCTAACTCTGTTTTGCAGCGAAGAGTGGGTTTGTGTGGCTCATGATTTCAATGCCTTGTGTGATGTAATGAATGCTTGTGTGAATGCTTGTAACGCGGCCTTTGGTGCCCCATGATATTAATTAATTTAATTAATTAAATAAGCAAGGATGTTAACTTGCTTCTCGTGTAATTCATTCAAGGCTTGCATGCCTATTACATTTAGGATTGGGAATTTTAAATGTAATTTCAATTTCTATTAGAATAGTTCTAAGTAGATTTTGGGAGGGCATAGATAATTAAGTTGCTCAATAGGAGACTTCGGCCATGGAGATGGTGGAAGGAGCGACGATTACGGAAAGTGTTTTCGTAAGAGCCATACAAACTCACAAAGCATATGTGATATGTTTTATGTTTATTGTTTGTATAAATTCTATGAGAGTCATAGGTTAGGTATGGGTGTATGAATCACACGACCTAAAATTAAAAAACAAGTCCGGAAAAATTAAGTGTCATTCCCTTCCTTCTCTATCCAAATCAAACTATCGATCGTTAGTTGATGGGACCTACTCAGTAGGCATCGCTTTCTATCTTTAGGAGATGTGGGGCATGACGGTCATGTCGAACCAAATAGAGATAGGTTTACTTGACAAGGATAATCCAAAACGGTTTTGGACTTTGGGAAATAGTTTGTTCAAACATAAGATGGTTGAATAAACGCCAAGAGTCACCCGGTTGTGATTGGCAAGGGGTTGCCTACCTAAGATAACTAAGTTCAAGTTTCATGCCGACGCTGGCTTGTCTTAGTGAAAATATGGATCTTGGACCTGCTACGAAATTTGGACTTAAATTTTATAATCGTAGTGGGAGTTTTATTATTGTGATAATAAAACACATAAGCATGAACAAAACTCAAACCTTATAATGTCGTAAAACATGACAAATTATCCTTCTCGTTGCGTTCTCTATAAAATAAAATTGACATATCTAACTTCTTGGATTGGCATCGTAGTCTGAGAATAGTTCTCAGGCACGAGAGATAAGAATACGTCTTGACTACTCCTCTCCTAAACGAACCAGAAAAACTAATGACGCGTACATTAAGCACGTGGAGACGAGCTTGATGCATTGTCCCTCTTGGTAGTGGTGATAAGTCTCGAGTTGTAGAGCCGATTCGAGACACAATCATCCTACTACATCATGGGTAAGCTTAAGAAAAAGTTTCAAGAGCAAGCCTGTGTTAAGGGGTACAACGTGACAAAAGATTTTTGGTATGTAAGATAGTTGAGGGTAACTCCTAAATGCTCACATGCTCCAGATGATAAGCAATGTGGAGTAGCTGGAGAAGCTCGAGTGTCTCGTGGACATGGGGTTGGCCACAGACATCTTGTTGAACTCTCTACCATTGACATATTTTTCATTCATCAGGGAATGAAGAAGTATTTGGAAGAGTAACATGAGATGCTCAAGACTGCAGAGGTTGACATGTAGAAAGGAGTTTCTAATGTCCTTGTGGTCAGTGAGGGAGGGAAGAAAATCAAGAAAAGTAAAAGATATTGAAAGGGAATTGTGCAAAATACTTTGAAGCTGAGAAATGTTCTTACTTCATTGAGTATATTTGAAATTGATGTTTGAGCTTGCTACCTCTCAGATGTGATTATCTTTATTCATAAAATCCCATTTGAGATGAGAAATCAAATGCTTGGATTTGTATGCATAAGGAAAATGAAGGAAACAAAGCAAGACTGATAAGGTCACAAGATATCTAAGTTGCAAGTGTTGTGACTATTGCAATTGTGAATGTCACATTGCAGAGATGTTCTTGTATTATGGATGTTCCTATGAATAACAATCTGTAAAATGACTTTACACAACATCAATTACAAAATGAAAAGTAAGACTCAATAAGAGAGTATGACTCTCATTGCTGCCTAAGTTAAATAAACAAAAATTACAGAGAAGTTAGACTTCTTAGTCCAAGTTGATTCAGAATCAGTTGTGACGAATGAGTCTTGTTTAAAAGAAATGACTGGGTTAACTTTTCACTAGGCTAGGTGAAAAGGCTTATTGAATCCAATACATATGATGTATGTGGGTCGATAAGCAAATTGAGTAGTGTTTCAATAATTCATCTCATCTACTGTGGTTTGACAGTAGTTATGTCTATAGTGAGTATAGTCCTTTGCTGGATTTAGGTGTGGCCTTTGGTTCACTTAGGTGCTTACTTATTTATGTGACATAAATCTTGAATTCTTTCGAACAGTTCAAAAGAATTGAAGAGCGAAGTTGAAAACAACTCGATATAAAGACATAATCTTATGATTAGATCATGAAGATAAGAAAAATTGAGTACGAAATTCAAATGCTCATGGTTTGGGATGGTCCCATGACTTGCTCTCTATGAGCACTCAAAAAGAGTTTTGGTGGTTCCAAGAGACAAGATTGAATATGTTAATTCGATCTTGAATGAGCAAAATACATTTGCCAATTTCAATTAAAATATCTAAACCAATGCATTCACACTGAACAAGGGTGCCATCGAAATCCGTAGAGAAGACATCATATGAGATATGGCATTGAAAGGTTCCTAATATGTTTTTTCTAAAGATTTGGGGTTACAAGACTTATATCAAATAGTTGATATAGGACAAGTTAGGATCCAAATCAGACAAGTGTTTGTTCATTGGATATCCCAAGAAACTAAGGGATATTACTTCTATCAGCAATCTGAAAGCAAGGTAGTTGTTGCCAGACATGCTGTATTATTGGAGAAAGAGTTTCTTGTAAGAAGAAGTAGTGAGAGTAGTGTGCAACTTGAAGAGGTTCATGATGCAACACCTAACAATGAGATCAAGTTAGATCCCATTGTCCCACCCATGAATATAAAGGCTAGTGGGAGTTAATAAGAACCTATTTCGCAAATAGTTGCGGAAGAAGTTCAATTTCCGTCCCATGAACCAATTCCACAAGGAGTTGTGGAAGAAGGTCAAGAGATAGATCCACAAGGGGTTGTGGAGGAAGCTATTGAACCTCAAGCACCTGTTACTCGTAGGTCAACAAGAGTGAGTCATCCGCCTGAAAGATGGTTAGGGCTCCATGAGGTGACAGTATTAGATACTGAAGATCCTTTGACCTATGCGGAAGCGATGGCGAGTCCCGACTCTGCAGAATGGCTAGGAGCCATGCAATCTGAAATGCAGTCTATGTACGACAATCAAGTTTGGAACTTGGTTGATCTTCCGGTAGGGATAAAGCCCCGTAAATTAGTTAAGAAACAAAATATCTGACATTGCATATTAAACTGCACATAAAAAAGAAAAGAAAAAAAAAGTGACTGAGATTTTCATTTGAACCATTAGATACAAATTTTATGCACATTTCTTCGCAATCATGCGACTGATGATGCAGCTAAGCAAAGATTAATTACTTCCCTACCCCCACATTCCACCCGCTTCAAAGAAATAAATATTATTTACATTTACAAGATTGAGAAATAAATTATTCTCAAATTATATCAACGTCATATGTGTATAATAAACTTTAAATCTTGTTAAATTATTTAAAAATAATATTTATTACGATGATAATAAAAATAATCAATAATTCTCAACATATTTATAACCGTGTTTTTTTTTCATACCCAAAAAAAAATAAAAATATTAATTCTAACCAAAATTCTCAACATATTTATCCCTCCCGGCCTCTCCCTCTCTCTCTCTCGGTCTCCTACTGTCTCTCTCTCGGCCTCCATCTCTCTCTACCCAAGCTCCACCCCGTCGTTACTCTGCTTTCGTTTTCGGGTATGAAATTATTTGTTTAAATTATTAATAAATTATTTGGAATTTTTATAAATTGTTTGGAATTGTTAGAAATTATGCAGAAATTATTTGATTGAAATTGTTAGAATTGTTTGATTGGAACTGTTAGAGTTATTTGATTGGAATTGTTAAAAATTGTTAGAAATTCTTTGATTAGAATTGTTAGAATTGTTTGAAGTTATTAGAAATTATTATAAATTAGGTAGAAATTGTTTGTGTGAATTGATTGGGAATTTCATTGATTGAAACTAGGTTATGAATTGATTGAGAATTTTATAAATTGATTGTGAATTGATGTGATTGAAATTAGGTTTTAAAAATTAAATGGAAATATGAGAAAATAGCGGGGTTGAAATTTAATTAAGTGGAATTAAGTTCTATAATTTGATTGAAATTTTTAAAAATTTGTGTGATTGACCAGATTTATTAAAGTTTTCTATGTAAATTTCTATAATTTTGTATTGTAATTATATTTATTCTTGTTATTATGAATAATTTGTGTTGTTACTCTCATCATATATTAACACTACACTGAAACCTTATAGATTTTTCTGGCGAGCATTCCGAAACGAGTGTCATAAAAAGAAATATAAATATGAGAATTAACAATCAAAAGTTTTGTATTTGTTGTTATATTTTTTCTATTAACAGAAGTCTTGAATAGTGAATTATAATTTATATGGATAAGAAATACACACGGGCTGACGGGCCTATAAAATATAAATAGTATGGTAACAGAAGTTTACGGGCTTTTAGTCGAATTCATCTCACCTGATGTAACAGAAGTTTTCTGTTTAGATCCAAACCATCCGATGATATCCCGCACGTATATTAAAGAGACCCCTTGCATTCCTCGTTGGGCCAGATTCTGATCGGACGATTAGGATGGAAAACTCAATATTCGAGTAACTTGAGAGGATCTATCGAGTGCGTATCCTCTGAGATATCTCAATTTCTGCGTGGCCGACGTGTTGGGTGCCTAGTCGGGGATAGCGCAGGGGACCAGTATTAGTGTACATTGAGATTCGTGCAAAACTATTTAGACGGTTAGGATTTTCCATAAAGTCACGCAAAGTTTTAGATATCTCAGAGGAGAGGATTGCGAGTTCGGGATCTATCTCCTCTTTTTTTCTCTCTGTCGTTCGTCTCTCGAGGGCCACGCAGCCCTAACTCTAATCCGCCGCCGCCGCTTCCTTTCCTCTCGCAAAATCGTATCCTTCAGTTCCTTTTCCCCGAGAGCGGAGCAGCATCGCGACGAAAGGGTGTTTAAATTACTTCAGCTCGCGCTTTGATTTTTAATTTTCTGTTCGACTTGTGTCGACAAAAGTAAGTTGATTTTTTTATTTATTTCATGGTTCATCGTGCTCTGCTATAATCTTTACCCAAAAAAAGCACCTACCTAAGGTATTAACATAGCAGTTTTGGTTTTGATGCAGCGCCCCGCCTGAACTATATAATTATAACATGTATTCATGGTTCATTTGTTTGCTATTTTTTGAGAATTTTAAATCTGTGCAATCATACACGGAAAGTTCCAACTTTTACTTGGCTGAAGCGTATGTTGTATGTATGTATATAATCTTCACTGTGCATATAAGAAGCATCCGGATAACTAACTTCTGTATATCTGTTGGATCTCAGAGGTTTGTAGGTTTTAGATCCGACATAGTTTGTAAAGTTTTATAATGTTATGTTTCAACCTTTAGCTATCTTGGCCAATAAGGGGAAATTGTCTTATTTATAAGTACGTGCTCTAATGTTACTTGCTCTTGATTTTCTAAATGTCACCAGTCTCTTTATTGCTAATTTTAAGATTAATGCTCTCATAATGACGCGGAAAACTCTTGATATCTTCTATAACAAATCTATATTGTTTTCTCCTTCAGATCAAATTATAAAGTAAACATGGCGGAGCACCATGAACTCTGCGCCCCATCTTTGCTGTGTGGGAGACTCTTGATCCAGAATCAGGATGCGATGATCAAGGCCAGTAGGTTGTCAGAACCCTACAAGGGAATTGGTGACTGCTTCAAACGTACCATGGCAGATCGGTCGCTTTAAGGTTTGTCATTTTGTAAGGCTTTTATCTGATATTAAAGACTGAATTGCGTAAAATGATCCTTTAAGATGTAAAGGTGATTGTATTAGGTAGAGTGCTTGGTTTCTAATTTTTAAGAATGAGTCTATATTTTTGAAACCTACAATTGAGTACATCTAACAGATTTATGTTGACTTCTTGTAAAATTTACAATAATTCTTCTGATTTGTACTTATTTAAAAAAAAAAAAAAACATATTCATTTCCCTTAAATCAGCGTTATGGACTACTATTTTTTTTCCATAGAATAAAAATCTTAAGAAGTTTCCCGACTGGCAATCATAAATTCTCATTTAGGAAAAAAAGTCACAACACCTGAATTTGTCGAAACCTTGCTATTTTTCTGATACATTTTTCTTCTGTACCATTTGTGTCAGGTGCCTTCGTAGTTAACAAGACATTGTTGTTTGAAGTAGCTCCTTTTACGTTGTAAGTTATAGCCATTTTTCCACTTCTCTTTTACCTTTTTTATAAATTAATATTATGTACTATATTTGACATGGTGTCATATTTTTTTGCCTATGCTTGAGTTATTCTCTGTCTTCCCTTTATTTTCACTTCCAAGTCCTGTTCGCATCAATCAATGCAAAAAAAAAACAGCAGACAGAAAAATGTTTCTACCAGTAAATCTCTATGCCCCAAATGTGGAAAAAAAAACCCAGAAGCAGTTCAAATAAAACCAGTGGAAATAAAAACAATTTCTTTGATTTCAAACTAGCAATTGTTTAGAATCTATGATATGGCATAGTTACCACATATCTACATACAATTGTAATGAATATATACGGAAATGTAAATGTAGTTCAAATTTGTGTAAATGGTCCTCTATTTTCTCATCTTCGAAATGTAAATGTAGTTCTAATTTGTGTTCTGCATAGAATGCTGCTTCTTTTTTTTTGGCCTGTTATATACCAGCAATTTACTGCTTTGGTGTCTCTTATTTAGTCACCTGGTACATCACTTGGTAAGCAATCAAGAGATTAAATATTCATTTTCCCAAAATCAACAATCAAGAGATCAACCCTCAAAGATCAACTAGATAATTCATGGATGTTATTTTACAATAAAAAACGTACCAAGGAACAACTCAGCAGAAACAATTGACTAATCAAATAACCATATGACCAATTACTATATGTTATGTATAATTCTTCATTTATTTGTTTATAACTGTTTTTCTCATTTTGGACAGGAAGAGCAAATTAACTATGATGAATTCACAGCCATGATGTCAAAAGATATCATAAGGTTAATCAAACGCACAATAAAAAGTAGCCCGAATAAAAAGTATACGCAATAAACCTGGTGCTCTAAATGTACGTATGATTATCTTACTCAATTGTTTCACAGATATTTATAAAAATGAAAAAAAATATACATATCTATATATTTTCTGCACATAGTACAAATTTCAAGCATAAATTCAAAACTGTTTGGGATTTATAATTTTCACTTAAAAAATTCCTAAACTCTGCCTAAGGTATTAACATAGCAGTTTTGGTTTAATGCAGCGCCCCGCCCGAACTATATAATTATAACATGTATTCATGGTTCATTTGTTTGCTATTTTTTGAGAATTTTAAATCTGTGCAATCATACACGGAAAGTTCCAACTTTTACTTGTCTGAAGCGTATGTTGTATGTGTGTATATAATCTTCGCTGTGCATATAAGAAGCATCCGGATAACTAACTTCTGTATATCTGTTGGATCTCAGAGATTTGTAGGTTTTAGATCCGACATAGTTTGTAAAGTTTTATAATGTTATGTTTCCACCTTTAGCTATCTTGGCCAATAAGGGGAAATTGTCTTATTTATAAGTACGTGCTATAATGTTACTTGCTCTTGATTTTCTAAATGTCACCAGTCTCTTTATTGCTAATTTTAAGATTAATGCTCTCATAATGACACGGAAAACTCTTGATATCTTCTATAACAAATCTATATTGTTTTCTCCTTCAGATCAAATTATAAAGTAAACATGGCGGAGCACCATGAACTCCGCGCCCCATCTTTGCTGTGTGGGAGACTCTTGATCCAGAATCAGGATGCGATGATCAAGGCCGGTAGGTTGTCAGAACCCTACAAGGGAATTGGTGACTGCTTCAAACGTACCATGGCAGATCGGTCGCTTTAAGGTTTGTCATTTTGTAAGGCTTTTATCTGATATTAAAGACTGAATTGCGTAAAATCTGTATAGATCCTTTAAGATGTAAGGTGATTGTATTAGGTAGAGTGCTTGGTTTCTAATTTTTAATAATGAGTCTATATTTTTGAAGTAATGCACACAAGTGATACTGTATTTGACTAATCTATAGATCTTTCTTATATATTAATTTTTGATTGATGGACCCTATTCAGCGAGATTTACAACTTTGTCCCACTGTCAGATCACGATTCAGCGAAATGATTTTCTTATTTTTTTGTTTTCTTCATTACTTTCCAGCCCTGCCTGCCATTAGTTCTCGCCCCGCTACAACTCAACTCTTTCGAACCTCATTTCCACCCGTCCTCACTTTCCTCCCTCCACCTCCTCCCTTTCCCCCCTTCCTCCAACGATTATCCGCCTGAATCCCGATCACAAACCTTCGAAACCCAGGATGAAGCAGCTTTCGCGCGGTCCTGATGCACTTGTTCCGCTCTTTCCCCTGATGCATTGGTGTGTCTAATATGCTCTAGTAAATCTGATCTTTGATTTTTCTTTTTCTTTTTTTGTTCATTTAAATTATTTTCTTGGTTTTACCAGGTTAGGAGTTTTCCAGCAGGAAAATTACTGAGCTATTTGGATTAAGGTACTTTTCAGCTTCTTGCATTCAATGTTATATTCCTTCTTAGAAATCTGAATGTTATTAAAAGTGGTCCACGAAAGTCATACCGAGGTTATTACAACAAATAGTGCAGTTCAGTCAGCCACCATATAATAAATAGTGAATTATGCAACAAAAATTAAGAAAATAAGTGTCATCCTCTTCTTTAGGCTTGAATGTCAAACATTTTTAATGCATATCTACTATATTAGAGTAACTTTTCAATGGATGATTCAGAATTTCAGTATGGATTTACAACAATCTGAATTGCTGTCATTTATGGATAGTACTGCTTGAACATTCACATGTTCTACATTCAACAATAACACACATGCTTCAAACAGTGAGAATCACATTCTGTTTTTCAACATTAGAATTTAGAGCACACATTTTTTATGGTGATCCAATACAGCACTACACTATTCACACGTGACATATCCACAACACCCACATCACAGTATGAGAAAATTAGGTGCTAAAAAAACAAATACAATGTTTTTACAGTTCAATCAAATCTTAATATGTTTAGCACAGGAGCGCCTAAGCCCAACTAGAGACCTATGAAGGGGTAGGGGCGGCTGGGCCATGGGTGGCCAGGGCAGGATTGGCCAAGTCAGGGTCGACTGGGGCTGGAGCGGCTGACTCAGGATCGGCTGGGGGAGAGCCAAGGGCTGCGGAAGGCGTAGGGGTGGCCGGGCCAAGGATGGCCAGTGTAGGAGCGGCTGGGTCAGGGTTGACCGGAGCTGGAGCGGCTGGGAGAGGGCCAAGGGCCGCGGATGGTGTAGGGTCGGCCGGGCCAAGGGTGGCCAGTGCAGGAGCGGCCGTGTTAGGGTTGACCGGGGCTGGAGTGGCTGGGAGAGGGCCAAGGGCCGCAGATGGGGTAGGGTTGGCCGGGGCAGGTGGTGCTGGGGTATGGGGGGTGGTCCTTTTTCTAAACCACCATGCTAGAGTGAAAATGAGAAACACCCCTACCACTATGACTGAAGCATAACCAATTGCACGAATGTCTCTGTGCCGGGTAAGTAATAACCTAGTTATTCCTCCTATTATTGTCATACCACCACTTAGTTTCAGTAGAGTTTTAGGGAGTTCGGAATTTGTATAGTGTTTTAGTTCTGTCCATGTCAAGACTGCGACAATAGCTAGCGCTATTAACGCAAATAGAGTTAACCCAATGCAGATGTACCATGCATGCATTTTCCCAGTAGATTTTCTGTCTGGTGGAGGCAGTTCATATTCGAGAGCCAACACCAAGCCGAGCACAGTTAAAAGGAAAACCCTCGTCTTGCTTTCCTCTGATTCAACCTCAGATGGTGATGGACTTTGGCCTGTCATGTTTTGGGTAAGAACATCTGGCCTGTTAATTGTCACGCTTCCAGGAGCGGTGATTAGTATTTCCTTTGTCGTTCCCACAGCTACAGCCCCCAAGTTGTGGACGGTTATACTGTGGGAAGGTGCTGCTTCCCGGTCAGAAAAATTTCTCATTTTATTTTATTTTTTTCTTTTCTTTCCTTGTTTCTCTGTAGTAATGAATGGAAATGTAATCAGTCAGGAAACAAAACATATACCAGTTCAGCGCAGGGTTCTATTAGCAATCTACTAGGGTTCTGTTAGCCTGGGATTAAAAGAGACAGGTAATCATTCCTTAAGAAAATCAAGCCCTTTGGCTGAAAACCTTGACATTGAGGTGGTGGTAATAAGTTAGAAACTATTAGGTCTGCCTGAGAGTGTTCTTAAACCTCATCTGCAATAGGAAGAGAGAGAGAGAGAGAGAGAGAGACAGCATTGACACAATGAGAGAGAGAGAGACAGAGAGTGAGTACCTTGCTGGGTAGACAGGCGTAGGAGGAGATAAGCAAAGATTAGATCTTGCTGGGTAGAGGCATAGAGCAGGTTTGTCTGTTGAATGGGGGGGAGGGGGGAAGGGGGTAAGGGGGTAATATTAAAAGATTATTTCTTGGTTCTTATTGTAGTTTTGCTATGAATTTGTAAATTTCATTGAAACTGAAAGTAAAAGCTTCGCTATGAATTGTGAGTGCAAAACTTGATTTACTGTCATTACTGTTTTGATAATTAATTAGGGACTTATTTTGCAAATTCTGAAAGTAAAAGTTAAAATAATCCTTTTGAGAGGGACCAAAAATGCAAAAGAATTCTTAAATAACCTTTTGGCTGTTCTCTCGGAAATCAAATGAATTTATAAGGTGCACCTTGCCTAGCTGTGATATAAAATTTAAATTCTAATGTTAACTTAATTGATTAATCAAGTTGGTAGTGGGTGCAATTAAAAAAAAAAGGGGTACTATTGAGCCGAGAAATGGACTTTGCTAATTATAGAAGTTGTAAAATGGAAAGTAAGCTGAACCGAGGGTCTCAATACCGAGTTTTAGATTATGTTTGAAGATTTTATCAAATCCGTGAATTGATAATTTGAATGAAACAAATAAGTGGGTTAATTAAATAATAAAGAAAATTATCATTTATTAAAATGAGAATTATATAAAAAAAAAATTGTTTAATCTTAAACGAAATGTAGATTGACAAGATTTTGACTCAGAACTTCAAACAAAATAAAATCTAAAATGAGTTGAAGGCTTAGGATGAGGAGTAAATTGCAAGAAAAATAAAGACTTTGATTGAAAATTTTGTCATAATAATTTGTCAAGGCCTTGAGCTTTTTTTTTTATAAGCTTGATTTCGAAAACCTCAATTTAAAAGCGCAAATTAAAAGTGACAAACAGTAATTTTCATGAAATATTAATGAGTTAATTGGATAAAACAACCAATACCTTGAAGTACTTAATTTATTGACCAAATAAAATAATAATAAATAAATAAATAAAATACTCCACCCCCGTAAATTAGTTAAGAAACAAAATATCTGACATTGCATATTAAACTGCACATAAAAAAGAAAAGAAAAAAAAGTGACTGAGATTTTCATTTGAACCATTAGATACAAATTTTATGCACATTTCTTCGCAATCATGCGACTGATGATGCAGCTAAGCAAAGATTAATTACTTCCCTACCCCCACATTCCACCCGCTTTAAAGAAATAAATATTATTTACATTTACAAGATTGAGAAATAAATTATTCTCAAATTATATCAACGTCATATGTGTATAATAAACTTTAAATCTTGTTAAATTATTTAAAAATAATATTTATTACGATGATAACAAAAAGAATCAATAATTCTCAACATATTTATAACCGTGTTTTTTTTTTCATACCCAAAAAAAAAAATAATAATAATTCTAACCAAAATTCTCAACATATTTATCCCTCCCGGCCTCTCCCTCTCTCTCTCTCGGTCTCCCACTCTCTCTCTCTCTCGGCCTCCTTCTAGACGTTAGTGAGATATACCTTCCGTATTCTACATACTCAGGTGCGGGGCTACTGGACTTGTTTGATGTACATTTTTAAGAATTAAATTGATATTCGTTTGTCATGTCGAATAATTGTTTGTTGCATTATTTGATATATGTGAATCATGTGCATAGCCCAATAAAATTATAACTGGATTGGTGTGATATTGTTGACCTGTCATTTCGAATGGTTTATCGTTTGGTGTGTTCTTCTATTTTGGACTGCGGTCGAAAGTCACCAACAAATTTAATATCCCAATTGCTGGGCATTGAATTTGAACCAATATGTGCATATGGTGTGGTCAATCACTTGTTGGGCGGAGATTGATCGAATCAGTCAATTGCAGGGTGTTGACTGATTGTGACAGAGACTTTGGATGACTATAAAGAAACGTCTTATTATGAAGTCAATTGCAGGGCATTGACTATTTTGTTTAATATGTTGGAAATTACAGATTCTTAGTTTATTGCATATGAAATATTATCTAACTATGAACCAGACCTTAATAAACGGTATAAGCCTAAACACATTAGATGAGGGTCAGTGGAGGGTACTAAGTACCGACAGGTGTGGGTTTAGCTTGGCCACCTGTGTGACAAGTTGGTGGATCATCTGTGTGTGTTACCAGACTTGACATTCTGAGTTTAAGCCAAATATATCTCTATTTAGCTTCATTTGAGATTCTGTGAGTTGAGATTCGATTGAATATTGTGATTTAGAATTTGCATACATTTATATATATAAGTTGAACTATTAATGTCAAGTTGCGATGATTTAATTCTGGATATGGGTTGATTGCAAGTCTAGTAGCTTGATTGTGACAAATTCGCACTGGGAGATAATATTATTATTATTTCTCACCCGCTTCCCTTTTGGGTTTTTACAGGTTTTGATATTGCGATCTTCGAGAGGCACACAAGTAGTATGCCTATATGTATATTCATATATGATACCATATTTGCTTTTATTTTGTCCATCAACTAGAGATATTGCATATCATTTTGTTGTACAGTTCTCTAAGTCGTACCCCATGGTTGGTATCCTTTTGAGATAGTACTTGTATATTTTAGTTTTACCAGAAATTTTATCCTTCTTCTACTAAAATAACATGTTTTGTATATATATTTTTTAAATCGTAAATGCCTTGTAAGTATACATGAAATTGTATATTTACGGCAGGTTCTGTCACAAAGAGGGTTTTCGGGGTGTGGCACACAACGAAAGTCATGGTTGCCAGATGTAAATTAAATACAATCAAATTTTCGTTGCAATTAATAAATATAATGCCTGATTTTTTTTTAATAATCAAAAAACAATATTAAATATTATTAATAACCGGTTTTTAAAAAAAAATTCAAACCTAACCAAACCACCCCCACCGTGGGGCGGTCTTCTGTCCAGGGCAACCCCTCCCCCCCCCCCCCCCCCCCCCCCCCGTGGGGCAGTTTGCTACAGTAACGTTTTTTTTATCTGAATCTAAAAATGAAAAATAAAATAGTAAAATATTCAATCTTACTTATTTATGTCCTCAAATTTTTTTTTATCATATGCAATTTTAAGTTTTAAATAAACTTAATGTTAATCAGAAATATCTGATTCAAAACAAAGAATTTGTAAGCAATTTTTTTATTTTATGAAATTTCTAAATCTAATTTGCAAAATTAATTTTCTTGTTGTGTAAATCTGATAAATGTAAATACAATTTTTTTAAAACGTATTTAAGAAAGTTCACTGTTTTAGAGATTGTTTTTCATGCATTCTTCGGGGATACTTTGCAAAACAATGAAAAAAATAACCATAACATTTTTTGTTTTCTAATCTTGTACAACTGGGTTGGACAATTTTTGGTCCAAATGAATTACAACCATCAGATGAACCATTGTTTTGCTACTTCCAGATTGTATGAAATCCAATTACTACTAAATTCAATGAATAAATAAACTTGGTTGCCATGCAATTTGAACCCAAGTCATGTGGAATAGGAGACAAAAACCTTACCACTATACTACAACTAATTTCATGTTATTGTGTTGATTATATATTATATATATACTACAAAACAATATTATTTCCAATAAGGATTAGATTTTAATCCGATTTTTTTATACTGGATTTTTTTAGTCCGAATTTTTTTGTATATATGTTTTTTTTTAATAAATATTATACATAAGATGTATAATTTCCACTGGGAGTTTAGCACAGTGAAATAATTAATGATAATAAGATTTATAGAATTAAAATATGATTGTGAAACTTAGTGATCTTTCGATTTTTAATCTATAGGTATTGTTATTATTAATTTATTTCATAGTTGTTGCAAAACTGGATATGTTATGCTAGGTATTAAATAATTTCATATTAATGAGATATGATACTGTTGTGTTCATTTAATAGTCTCCTTTCATAATAATGTGGTGTCCGATTTGGCAAATTCAAATAAGAAATCACTATCTATAGATAAAAATATTACAATTGAACACTTTTCATTTTCCATTTTTAGATGAAAATATAAAGATCTTGAAAAAAAAATTGAGGATATAGTAAGTAAGATTGAACATTTTTGTTTGCTATTTTATTTTTCATTTTTAGATTCAGATCCAAAAAAAAAATACTGTAGCAAACCGCCCCACGGTGGGACAGTTTGGTTAGGTTTGAATTTTTTTTTTAAAACCGATTATCAATAATATTTAATATTATTTTTTGGTTATTAAAAAAACCCAGAATATAATGCAATCATAAATATTTTAATTCAACTAAATTAGTATGCAGATGTAATTCTAAATGCAACTAAATTTTGGTTGCAATTAATAAAATCTAATGTAACCATAAATATTTTAATGCAATGAAAATGGTATGTGGACATAATTCTATTATTAGTTGTAATTAGTCATTTTATTAATTCTATATATATGAGTAGAACTAGGGTGCTCCTAAGTTCACCAAGCCTCTTGTCAACTTGACTCTAAAGTATATCGAATCGACTTTAAATGATGAATTCAAATTGTTGAAATCCTTATATCTAACGATTGATGCGACTACATGTGAAAATTTTAAAGTTTTGAATTAATTTGATATAGAGTCAAGTGGTCAAAGAAGTCCAAAAAATGAATGCATTAAAATTTATTTATAAACCTTAAATTTTTGACCAATTGACTCTATATTAAATTAATTTGAAACTTTAAAATTTTCACATGTAGACGCATCACTAATTAGGTAGAAGGGTTTCAACGGTTTGGATTCATCGTTTAAAGTCGATTCGATATATTTTAGAATCAAGCTCACAAGAGGTTTGGTGAACTTAGGAGCACCATAGTTCTACTCTATAAATATATATGTTGTTTTGTGCTCTTGAATATAGTTTTTTATGGTGTTTTTTATGTGAAAATTGTTACATTAATATATTTAATAAAAACTAACTTATGAAAAATTATTGCTTGGGTATATTCAGAATAATATCCCATGCATATGAAAAAAAAAAATTCAGCAACCAGTCAAATTAGGAAGACGTCACATTTAAATTGAATGGATACGAAATCATTAAATCTATTACATGGGGACTCATTTACATGGGTAATAAATTTATTGCATGAGATGTTTATTTACATGGGCCTAGGCTGTCATTTTTTAAATCCTTGCAAAAAGGTTTGCGCACTCAACTGCATGGGCTAGCTACGTCCTGATCAATTACTAGACCAGAACCTTATTAGAGTTTTGAAAAGGGCTGAACATACTAGATCCAGATGTTAAAAAACCAAAATAGGCCACAAAATTTTCTGATGATGACAATTGCTGGCAATATAGAAGAGTAAGCATGCATGTACAAGAATATATTTCTGTTTTTTTTGTTTTTGTTTTTGAGAGATCAACTATTATAATTAATCTGAATAAAAATAAATACTTGCACACAAAATGAATTTCTTACACAACTTTGTTCTTGAAAATAATCAATATGTATTATTGCATCAGCAAAGAATTAATTCCTCCAACTTGGCTTTTTTTTTTCCACAATATAATCTCTATTACATTAACACATATCAGTATAAGGCATGGCACTGGATATAGTATCTTATAGATAATGGCGAGGTGTTTAGATCTTTGTGGTCCCATGAACAAAAAACAAACTCCAGAAACCACAAAGAAGATTGAAAATGCCCAAAAAGTGAAAGCCGTCTGATTAGCTCGTGTAGCGCTCGTCATGCAGAAAGCCATCACAACCAGAGCAACATATAATGGAATTACGAATGACAGAAGCAATGGATTTTTGAGATTATTATATACCAATTCAAAGAAGTAGAGAAGCAGTGCAATAGCTGTGAGAAACAGAACCTCGCCACACCAGCTTTTGAGATCAGGCAACCGAGCAACAACATCGTCGACATTGCTTGCTTGAATTTCCACATTGGAGGAAACATTATCATCTCTGCTTAAGTAAATATATATATATATCACTACTAGAATTTCGATTATTAGCGTGGGTAACGAAATACAATTGTATCTTTAAGTGAATCTCCATGCAATTGATATTTTTTGCATGGGCACGCAAACTAAACTTCATGGGCTAAAATTTTCGGCCCATGCAATTAGTATTCCTATGCAATTGATATAATCTTCCATGCAATTGATTACTGAATGCCCATGTAATATAATTTTTTTATTTTAATTTTAAAACTAAAATCTAAATTGTATGAATCCTGGAGCCGCCCCCTCAAATACTCTTTGCAAACCCTAGATCTGCCTCCTTGCTATTTACTTCTTTCTCTCGCTCACCTTCGTCGAGGCCCCGACGCTCCCTCTACATCACGTCGCATAGCGCCATACCAGAGTCTCGACCACAAGCCCACGCTCACAAACCGATGACACTGCTGCAACGCCAATCGAACATTAGTCGAGTCGCTTCGGCCTACACCAGTTTGCCGAGTCTTGTTCTACGTCAATGTACTATACTGGTACTGATTTTATTTGTTTAACCTCCATTACAGTTTCCTTTTTAATTTGTCCTTGCCTCTCATTTTTGTGTTTAATTTAGCAATTTGTGGGTAAGAGGACAAATGACAGTAAATTGGTATCAGATTGGGTTAATATGATAAAATATACATGATTCCTTTATAAATATTTTCTTTTCAGTGTTTTGAAATTAAAGTAAAGTACGGGGGGTTTTATGTAAAAATACATGCGTACCAACTGGTACAAGCTGGGTATTGGATGTTGCACTTCCTGCGAGTTTTTGGGGTTTTCGTTTTTTTTTTCCTTTCAAAGCATTTGCTTTGTTGTTTTTCGGGCTTGCTGTACCTGATTAGTGTCCTGATACAAATTGGTACAGGACATAGACTACACTAATTAAGTATAAACTGGTATTTGATGTACCTAATTAAGTATAAACTGGTACAAATTAGACGGTACAAATTGGTCCTGGTATTTGATGTATGCATATAAATTCGAATTGCACAAAGTTAACCACACTAATTAAGTATAAACTTTGTATCTTTTCTTAGTGGCTTGATTTCTTCTTTAATTATGTTTTCTGTCAATTGCAGGTAGCGGTTGAGATAAAATAGAAGCCAAGTATCAAAATAATTTCATATCTCAACTGGTTAGTTTCCATCCTTTTTGCGCTAAGTGATAATTAAATATAACTTTGTTTTCTTTTTTATAAAAAAATGTACATGTCATTATCTTGTACCTGATGAATGACTTATCAAGTATGCATTAGTGGTGAGCTTTGCTAGAATTGTTTAGCATTAATGCTTCTTCTTTCATTACAGACCTCATAGAAATATTTTGGGTAAAGATAAAGTTAATATTACCACGAAACCTATAGCATTCAAGGTACATAATGAATTTTGTCATAATTTGATGTGCAGGTTTATCTGCATAATTTATCTATGTTGAGGCGCAATTGGAAAGACAAAAAAGGGATGAAAAGGCACCTTATGGATAAAGCCAAGTGCTAACTTATTATGTCTTGACTTGTGGTTTGTACTGATGTGATCTAACTGTGTTTATAGATTATGCGTGATATGTCACGATTGTAATATTTTGTGATAACAAACCACTATGAATGTGTATAATATATGGTTGGAAATAGTTGTTGTGAATTGATTGAGTTTTATGAAGTATTTATGATTTAAGATATTGATGGATGAATATATTTAATAAACAAATAATTAATGAAAAAATATTGCATGAATATATTTGTATTTTGACAGCCATATAATTATTTATTTGCATCGGTATATTTGCATAGGCAATTAATTTATTGCATCGGAAGTTAAATGCATGGGCCGCCAAAAATTAGCCCATGCAAAAAAGGTTTGCGCACCCATACAATTGATCAATTGCATGGGCCCCATGCAAATAAGGGTCATTACCATCGAAATCAACTGTATGAACTCATTTGCATGGGATACCCATGCAATTGATTCCAATTGCATGGGTAGCGCATGCAAATGAACATTTTTTGTCCCATGCAAATAATCCAAATTCTAGTAGTGTATATATATTATGCATGCATGGTTCAGTTGAATATATATGATCACAATATACAAGGTAATAATATTAATTAACCTCTTCAGATAAATTTTACAGATAGAATTAAGCTACTTAATTAATTACCTTGTAGTTACGGTGATGTTGATGTGGGAAAGATGAACGTGACTAGTTCCAGCTCTCTCTTTATCCATGAGAGGAGCAGAGGCCGGTTGAGTACTTCAATTGGTCTTTGGGAGAGGCAAATTAATTAATTAAAGAGCAATTGAGTTGAATTGATGGTTTATTTCGGTACGTGCAAGAGAATCTATTATATATATAATATATATGTTACCCCCAATGTCTTCTGTACTTATCATAATTTTAAGTATTAATGCTATTAATATAAACAAAACTTACGCTTCTATTTTGTGCTGACCTATAAATAAATGCTGCTATAAACAAGATGATAAAATATCATCGTGCAAAATTAGCTACACCGAACATGCCAACCAGGTTAATATATATATATATATATATATATATGGAAGTTGTATATTTATAGTAATATTTATCACGGCAATTGAAAAATAAAAGCAAAGTAATTGGCATACTAATTAATACATTTGGTACATGTATGGTCCCTAATTAATTAACTCTATTGTGATATTTATCATATAATTAAAGTAATATTTGCAGGTTTAGTACCTAATTTGGTCTTTGGGAGAGGCCAATTAATTAATTAAAAGATCAATTGAGAATCGAATTGATGCCAACTTCTTACTTTGCTTCACCTGTACTTATCGTTTTAAGGATTAATGCTATTAATATAAAGAAAATTCTTCTAATTTGTGCTCAACTCTCAATAAATTAATGCTGCTATATACAAGATGATAAAAATATGATATATCGTGCAAAATTAGCTGCATCGTATGCATGCCAACGTCAGTATATATATGGAAGTTGTATATATAATAATAGTATATACAAATAATAATAATACTAATAATAATAATAATAACAATAATATTAATTATTATTATTATAATATGTAATAAAAATAACAAAAATTGCCCCCAATGTCATATGTACTTGTCATAATTTTAAGGATTAATGCTATTAATATAAACAAAAATTAAGCTTCTATTTTGTGCTGACCTCTAGATAAACGCTGCTATATATATACATACTAGATGATAAAATATGGTCGTGCAAAATTAGCTACATATTGCCAATATGCTACGTGTAGCATAGAGGGCCTCCCTGCAACGGCTCCATATTGAGTTTTCAAAATTCTAATAGTCGATCCGAACTGTTCAACATGATCTCCATATGAATATGTACTTTCAAACCAAATTTTATATTTTTTAGAATTTTTTTACTATATTTTTAGATAGGTAGAAAATCACTTTATCGGAAAATTCTGTACCATTCAGATCAAGTGATTTTTTACCAATCTAAAAAAATAGTAAGAAAATTCTAAAAAATATAAAATGTGGTTTGCAGGTGCATATTCAAATGGAGATCATGTTGAACAGTTCAGATCGACCGTTAGAATTTTGAAAACTCAAATATTGAGCCGTTGCACGGAGGACCTCTATGCTACGCATAGCACCTTAGCCAACTACTATACACACACACACACACACACACCCAAAAATAGTATATACAAATAATAATAATAATAATAATAATATATAATAATAACAACAAGAAGAACTGCAATATTTTGTTTGTAATATTAGATCGTAATGTTTAATTATTCATCATGTATCTTGATTGAAGTTTTCTGCAACTTTTCATGTGATATGTTTGTACTCTAAGTTCTTATGCTAATTTTATATCTGTACCACTGGTTCAGACTTGAACTAGTACATGTCCAATTGTCCATTTCTAACTGATAATAGTAATTAAGTTGGTGTTTATCATATAACTAGCAGTAGAAATCTAATAATTAAAGTCAAGTATAAGAGCAATATTTTTGTCACATTCACTTGTACAAGTGTTATTAGATTTCATTTGGTACAGTCCCAATATTCTCAAGAGCTTCACATTTCATAAGATTGAATTTCACCAAAATTTCCTAAATGTGTGCTAGCACTTTCATGCATCTAGTAGATTGAAATATCAAAATAGAGATGAAAATCTTGTGTATTGATTTCTCTCCATTTAAGAACGGTAAAGCTTGATATTTTAGTTAAAGTCACTACTACAAAAACACAGTTTGTACATGGACGAAAAATAAAGGAGCTACACGGATTTGGAATCGTGTGCAATCTTAGGAATTTTAGGGTGTAGAAATATGCAATCATTTACACACGGGTAATTACCTGTGTACGCTTATACTTATCCTACACGGATTATTCATAAAGAGCCGTGTGGAAAACCTCCCAAAATACATCTCACCACAAGAGAGCTACACAGTTGTTTTTACTAAATATCCGTGTAGGAATACTCTTTCTACACGAATATTAACTAAATATCCATATAGCTCTCTAACCCTTTCTACACGGATATTAATTAAACAATCCGTGTTAGAAGGAATTCCTACACGGATTTTTACTTCATATCCGTGTAGGAAGAGTATTCCTACACGGATATTAAGTTAAAATTCCGTGTAGAAATGTTTTGAATTACTAATTTTTTATTGTTATCTCTTTCTACACGGATTTTATTTAAATATCCGTGTAGGATTTTCCTAATTTTTTTTTTGTATTTTTTTTTTGCTAGCCTCCACTTTTGCTAGCCATTAATTATATATAATCAGATTGTTTTTTTTCCCAAAACAGAGCTCCCATTTTTAAAAACCAGATTTGAGAACCATTGCCAAAACATAATATAACAATTCAAAATTGATAATTACACTAATTAATTTATACAAATCCATATTGTTCTTTACAAAATTCTAAAACAAACCACCTTGCCCACATCTCTCTCATTTCATTGATTTGCTCGGGTGAGTAAGCGGTCTGGCTCTTGTCATATTACAATTATAATTTGGTGTTAGTTAGTAACGAGAAATTGATCGAATTATTGATATTTTTAAAATGAAAATTAATGTGAATTACGTACCTCGTTTGGAAATTTAAATTGAATTCTTTCGATCCAACTAAACATGAAAAGCATTGTGTAATAAGCGCACTCCCAAGCCTCCGTCTGTTGTTAGGGATATTATTTGTGAACCCAGAGATGCTAAAGTTAGTACCACTGCATTGTTAAAGCAGACTTTGTAGAAACGTGTGGAAATAAAGATATAGCGTATAGTAGAAACGTGTTTTACTCTATGAAGTACCATAGTCGGACTCTATATATAGAATGGACTATGGTGCTTCATAGAGTAAACCAAGTTTTTACTCTATAGCACTGTATCTTCATTCCCAAAGTTCAAATAGCCGATCCGAAGCGTTCAACATGTTCTCCATATTGAAATGTGCTTGGAGACCAAATTTTACATTTTTTGAAATTTTTTTACTATTTATTAAGCCAATTTGAAAATCGTTCAACATGTTCTCCCTGTTTGAATCGACTAACATTGACAAACAAACATGCCATTATATTATTACAATTTAGAAAGAAAAAAAAAACAGACGCAGACAAACCATCGCGAGTTGGTGCCTTATCATGGTTTTGATAAAAAAAAAAAAAAATCCCCTCCTGTATTTTCTTTCTTTTTCTCATTTCTTTCCCTCTCCTCTCTCTTCTCGAAAACCCTACTTCGCCGGAGAGTTGAGCAATTAGGTAATCAATGAAAGGTCCTTAAGTTAGAGGTCGATCCCAATTACGGTGATCGCACATGGCAAATTATCGAGCAGGGGATTAACCAGATTTATTAAAGTTTCCTATGTAAATTTCTATTATTTTGTATTCTAATTATATTTATTCTTGTTATTATGAATAATTTGTGTTGTTACTCTCATCATATATTAACACTATACTGAAACCTTATAGATTTTCTGGTGAGCATTCCGAAACGAGTGTCATAAAAAGAAATATAAATATGAGAATTAACAATCAAAAGTTTACATATTTAAAGTCACAATTTTGATTTGTAGTTGTTATATTTTTTCTATTAACAGAAGTCTTGAATAGTGAATTATAATTTATATTTTTTCTATTTGAAGTTTACAGATGTATTTGTTGTTCTAATAAAAATGTATCTTTGCGAGAAGTAATTCAGACTCAAGGGGATGCAGTGAGATTTCATAGACAATTTGATCATATAACTTTGCAGGAATGGACTTCAATACTGCACATTATTAGCACTGTCTCTTTTACTCACCAACAGGACAAAATTGCTTGGAAATGGGAGGCTTCGGGTCTCTTCTCTGTTAAATCACTATACAGGGTGATCAATTTCAGGGGCATTAGCTTTCCTCAATCAATGATATGGTGGCATCTCCCTATCCCTCACAAAATTCGAATTTTTATGTGGCTTGTAGCTAGGAATAGGATTTTAACTAAAGTTAATCTTAGGAAAAAAGGATGGCAAGGGGATTGCAAATGTCAGTTCTGCTGTGAGCATAAATCAATTAATCATTTGTTTCTTCGATGTAAACTAGCACAACAATTGTGGTTCTGGATGGGCCAAAGTCGGTTACATTTTCATACTTGGCATCATATTTCTGATATTATTCAGTTTGCCCTCACACTTTCTAAACCAAAACAAATGGCCTTTTTGATGATGTTTAGTGTCTTTTGTTGGACTATTTGGAAAATTAGAAATGCTAATTGTTTTCAACAGCAAAAGATCCCTAGTTTTAAAACTATAGTGTTACTTATTATATCTCTTCTTACATATTGGACAGGGCTTGTTTGCAAGAGGACCCGAGATCTGGTGACAGCTGAATGGCTGCCGAAGGATTTGGAACTTATTCCTTTACAGGTCTGGGATCCAAATGAAGAATGTGATGCTGACAACTTCCAGTTGGTGCTGTACAGAGATTCCTCTGAAGATGGAGACGGTGGTACTGCTTCAAGGGTGTAGTTAGAGATAGTTAGACTTTGGAGTAGTAGGAGAGAGGAGACGTGACGCTATATTTGTCAATTTTATTTTTAAAATAACTAAAGAGTGCTATTGCAGCTGTTGTTGGTGAAGCCTTGGCAGACACACACTGACGCATTGTTCTTCGTCACTCGGACTCCAGTGCATTCCTTTTTCAAGACTCCAGCGTTGTTCATGGGAATTTGTTGAAGTCTATATATATATATATAGAGTCCGGCTAATGTGCTTTCGGTAGCATATGGGCCGAAGTGCTACCGGTCCAAATTTGAAATTTCAAAATCCAAAAAGTCGATCTGAACCGTTAGATGTGTTCTCTATATTAAAATGTGATTGGAGACCAAATTTTACTTTTTTTGGAATTTTTTTGCTATTTATTAAGCCACTTTGAAAATCGTTGATCCAACGGTGGCTTCTGTTTTTACTGTTTGGTTAAGTCACCGTTGGATCAGCGATTTTCAAAGTCGCTTAATAAATAGTAAAAAAATTCCAAGAAATGTAAAATTTGGTCTCCAAGCACATTTTAATATAGAGAACACATCTAACGGTTCAAATCGACTTTTTAGATTTTGAAATTTCAAATTTGGACCGGTAGCACTTCGGCCCATATGCTACCGAAAACACATTAGCCGGACTCTATATATATATATCATATAGAGGAGAACTAGGGTGCTCCTAGGAGTACCAATTCCATTTGTACTCTTAACTCTAAAACCTATCGGATTAATTTCGAACGACGAATCCAAACCATTAAAATCCTTCTACCTTACGACCGATGCGTCTACATGTGAAAATTTTAAAGTTTTGAATTAATTTAGTATAAAGTCAAGTGGTCAAAAATCTTCCAAAAATGAATGAATTAAAATTAATTTAGAAACCTTCTAATTTTGACCACTTTACTTTATACTAAATTAATTCAAAACTTTAAAATTTTCACATGTAGATGCATCACTCGTAAGGTAGAAGGATTTCAACGGTTTGAATTCGTCGTTCGAAGTTAATATGACAGGTTTTAGAGTTAAGAGTATAAAGGGGCTTGGTAAAAATCAGCGATTTTCAAACCATCTAAATAAATAGTCAAAAAATTCGAAAAATTGTAAAATTTGGTCTCCAAGCACATTTTAATTTAGGGATCACATCTAACGGTTTGGATTGATCATTTTGACTTTGAAAATTAGAAAACAACTTCGTTACACAGAAGCCGTGGTGCAACCAAGTCGTTTTTTTTTTTCAAGACGTTAGCCATGGTGCAAACGTTTTGATATTAACCACTCTTTCTCTATATATATAATGATGGCTACTCATATAGCTTTTGTAACATCACCATGCACATCTTGAGAATTATAGATATATGTGGTAAAATGACCTAGCAAATTGATGGTATTAAAACTTGCTAAGTATTTATGAAAACAATATTTATTGTTAAGAGAAGTTAATTTGTTCAATATTTTTAAAAACACACAATCAAAAAGTTATAAGGTCCGATTTGATGAAGAAAATGAACAGTTAGATTGGTACAAAGCTTGCGACTGTGGATGAAGGGATTTTGGTGATAAACAAATTAAGAATTAAAGAATCATCATCTGATGAAGAGATTTAACTGATGCGTTTCTTGCAAATCGCTTGAAAGTTTCTGGGCCTTTCTGCATTCACAATCCCTCATTTGATTTCTTTAAAGTTTTGCATCGATATCAAGATTAGTGCAAATCACATTAAAACTCGTGCTTAATTGATTGATTTCTAGCATTCTTGGGTGTTCGGATCCGAGTTTTTATGCTTGATTTCAGTTAAGATTAAAATGAAGGTGTGTGTGGTTGATGCAAAGTGAATTGGTGTCCCATGATGCTTTTAGCAAGGTGCTGATTTCGTTTTATTTTTCTTTATGAAACATGCAGTCTGTAGTTTGTAACTAGTTTTGGTAATTAATGGGCCGTTGTGGCCTTTATTTCAAAAAATGAAAAAAAAAAAAAGGTGGTGCGTAACGTGCGTTGGGCGTGAATTTTTGGTTATATAGCAATGGGTCAATGACAAAATAAAATAATGGACAGCAAGAGTGAAAAGGACCATTTATTACTGAGTGTAAGTTTAAGTGTAGTAAAACAGTAAATAGGATTGAAGGTATATCATGGCTCATTTACTCATCAACAAAATAATTGTCTTATCAAAAGCGAAGGCAGTACGTAATAACACGAGTATACATTTGTCTACCCTTGAAAATATTTTTTTATTTTTTTGGACCAGGTTCTTTTTTAGGTTTGCCTATTCCTCAAATATGGACTTGTCTACCTCTGGCTCAGAACTTTTGTCATTTCCAGCTCATATGTATGGTTCTGAAAATCGGCCGATTCCGAGTTGACTCGGCCGAGTCAACTCAGAATCGGCCTAGTCCGATCCGATTTATACCCGAGTTTCTCGCTTATGTGATTTTTTCTGCAAAAATCGGATGAACAGTGTCTGACTCGGCCGAGTTAGCCGATTTTCTGGCCGAGTCAGGCCGATTCCGGCCAAGTTTGGCTTAGGGTTCCGGGTTCTCAAGTAATCAGAGGGAAAACAGAAAAAAAAAAAAAAAAAAAGAGAAAAGCAACCCAAATCAAAGAGAGAAAGAGAGATATATAACGTGGGACGATTTTTATGTTAAAATTGGGTGGAATTGGTGCTAAATCAGATTAATCGGGCGAGTCTTGTACGAAACTCAAAAAATCGATCAACTTGCGTGCTTGTTTTCTTTCTGATTTTTGCGTGAATTGAAGCAGCATCGGTCGAAGGAGAAATTAGGAGGAGAAATTTGGATTTTTTTACAACCATGGTAGAAATGATTTGGGGAAATCGCGTCTCAGAACAAAGAAGAAGAAGGTTAAATCCTTATATATAATATTGTATAGACTTGGTGTATAAAGGTTGTATTGTTTTATTTTGAAAATATAACATGGTTTACAATGGACCATGTCCAGATCAACTATAAAAGTAGAGTTGGAATCTTTTCATTTTTTTTTGAATCACACTAGTACAAAAAACTCTTTCACTGACCTTTAGTCACTGACTGTTTTATTATGTAACAGTTGGTGTAGAGTCTACGTGGAAAAATTATAAACATGAATAACTTCAACACTGACTGTTCACTTTTAAAAACCGTCGGTAAACCAACACTGACTGTTTTTTTAGGGGAAGCGTCAGTGTTGTTCGACCTTTCACCGACTGTTTTTTTAATTTAACAGTCAGTGTTGAGAAATGACTTTCACCGACTGTTTTTTTAGGAAAAGGGTCAGTGTTGTTCGAACTTTCACCGACTGTTTTTTTAATTTAACAGTCAGTGTTGAGAAATGACTTTCACCGACTGTTTTTTTAGGAAAAGGGTCAGTGTTGTTCAAACTTTCACCGACTGTTTTTGTAATAAAACAGTCAGTGTTGAACAGTCACCAACAGTGACTGTTTTTTCAACTTAATAGTCACTGTTGCTCCATTGGATTCCATAAAAAAAAAAATTTCACTTGTATATTTAAAAGTAAATTATTAGGGATGTACGTTTAACTATTTGAGAATAAAAATTTATGCATTGTGTATATTTTGTAAGATATTTAATAATTAAGTTTATTTGTTTAAATATGATTTATAGATGTAATAAGCATTTTATCGTTGTAATTCATAAAATAGAATTGAAATTATATGTGGTAAGACGTTCTTTGTATAGTGTTTAAAAGTTTGTTAATGGTGGAATGGAAAATCTAATACAACGTAAATTGCTAGTTAATTATTTCATCGAAAAATTACATTGCTTGTTTATTAGAATGAACATATTCTATTTAATAAGTATGATTAGTAATTTACGTGATTAGTGAAATTTAGGCAATTAACCTCAAAATTTAACTCTAATTTTAGAAAATATTTTATAATGGAAATTATATTCATAAAATTTATGCAATAATTAATATTATAACATGTTTATTACTTAATTAAATAATTTTGACACATTAAATTATATAACGTCACATGCATGTTAAAAATATGACTCATATCTTCTATGCATGAACATGAAACATAATCTCTTGTTTTTTGAGTTAATGAAGACGCACGGAAATATGTCATCCGTGGGTCGATCAGAACCGTTTAAATTAAAGAGCACTGCATTTATTGTCTTGCATCCAAATTTGATCAAAATATGTTTTTATTTACCCATCCATCTAGTTCATCGAAAATTGAAGCATCGTACGGTCAAAAACACTTTGTGTTGGATCGAAGCTCATACATAATAAACTTTCGAACTTTTATGTTGATTACGTTCAATGTTCTCCCTTGATCATTTTAAAATAGATTTGAAATAATTTCATTACAGATCAACCGTTGATTTCCCACGTGAAAATGAACGGTCCGATTCCAAACTTTCTTTTATGTTGATTTTATTATTATTATTATTTGTAATTTTTGATTCACTGACTGTTTTATTTCGGAACCGTCAGTGATGATATTTTTACTGACTGTTTTTTGAATAGAATCCGTCAGTGTTGATCAACTTTCACCGACTGTTTTTATTTAAAAACCGTCAGTGTTGATAACATGCACCGACTGTTTTTATTTAGAAACCGTCAGTGTTGATAATATTCACCGACTGTTTTTATTTAGAAACCGTCAGTGTTAATTAACTTTCACTGACTGTTTTTTATTTAGAACCCGTCAGTGTTGAATACTTTTACTGACTGTTTTTATTTAAAATCCGTCAGTGTTGATAGACTTTCACTGACTGTTATTATTGAGAACCCGTCAGTGTTGAATATGTTCACTGATTGTTTTTTTATTTATAACCGTCAGTGTTGTTTCATTCACTGACTGTTTATTTTTATTTTGAGAAACCGTCAGTGATTTCCTACCGAAATTTGTAAATTCCCTCGCTGTATTTTTATTAGCCGCGCAAAAAACCCTTCCCACTTTAATTTCATTTCCTCTCCGCCAAACCCTTCGTTTCCTCTCCGCCAAACCCTTCCCCTGCGCCGAACCCTTCCCTTCTTCTCCGCCAAACCATTCCCCTCCGTCAAACCTTTCGCTTCCTCTCCGCCAAACCATTCCCCTCCGCCAAACCCTTACCCTCTCCGCTCCGCTCCGCTCCGCTCCGCTGTTTCTCCCCTCCGCCAAACCTCTGGTGCTTTTTCTTGCGATTTGCCTCTGGTGCATTTCTCTCTGGATTTTGTCGCCATTTCTCTCCCTTGGGTAAATACTTGAGCACACCCTCTTTTATCTTGTTGCTTGATGTGGGTTGTGACTTGTGAATGCCTTATCTATTGAATTTGATTGGGGTTCTGATTTTTACTGGCACTGAAATGGGGTTTTAACGAAATGGGGCTAAGATGCTCTGGATTGCATTCTCTTTCCTTTCAAACAGGTATAATCTTCTTTCTCTTCCCTTTATTTGGAAAATTTGTTAATTGGAAATGCAAAAGGTATTTTTTCCGAGTGTTCTTTCAGATTTTAGATTACAATGACAATACTTGCTGTAGAGGTCTGCTGCAGTTTATTAAAAGGCCTTATAATGGTAGCCTACCGCAACTGGTATATCATCAACATTCCTATACAAAGGCAAATCTTTAGTTTTCTAGGCCCAATTTTAATCAAATAATTACCATTTGGCTCCTCACATGAACTGTCAGTTTATGATTAGGTGGCAAATATAATATTTCCCGATTCTCCTGTTGGCGTCGGCTTCTCGTATTCGTCAAACTGAAAAGGTACGATATCGATGACATCACTACTGGTATACAAGTAGTAAAATTTATCAAAAAGGTCAAATTTGTAGCATTTCTCATATGTTGGCAGGTGAATTATGCCGGTCAAATTACTCCATACATTGCAAAACTAATTTCAGAGGGTAGGTACTTATATTATTTTATTACACAACCAATTTTTATACAAGCTAATAACTTTTACTTTTTTTCAAAAATAAAAAAATATTATTGCCCATCACATTTTAGTAGAAGGTACTTGTCAGGAGACAATTCTGGTACATCTGTTGAATTTTTCTTTTTCATCTGCTTATTTCTTTTGTCCTCTATTTTTTGGGTTGTTTCTAGGAGTTGAAGCTGGTCAAAAGCCACTTCTTAATTTTAAGGTATATTCTTTGAAGTGATCTTTCTTTTCGCCTAACATCAAGAGAGCTTCAGATCGTGAGATAATCACAATGTTTATTCCCAGAAATTCTGGTTCTTCTATAACAATGTTTGAAGGAAATACATCTTGGCAGTTTTCATTGGTATATCATAGATGAGCAACGACACAATCTCAATATCAAATTTTGAATTTATGACAGGGTTGCTAAATGGTGGAGAGGTCGTGATGAACATGATTGCCATGCAGTTGACATACAATTTATTACTCATACCATAGGAAGGTAATAAAATGGGAAGAGAAATATAATTTTATTTTCTATTCTTATCTAATATAATATACCAACTATATAATTTTCTCCTATTTGACAGAATTTATCTCATCTAACTTGGAATAAGACTCCAATCAATACCAAGGGCTATCTGACCCTTTTGCAACTGGCAAGTTACAAAAGGGCACTCTTAACTTCGAATTAAGATAAAATTGAATTACTGATCATTCTATGTTCAATGAGAATTGTCTAAGATGTTTTTTTTTTTCCAATTTGACAGACTGAAAACACTGTTACAGATAGCTTTGACCTTTATTACGGGCTCTTCATGTACAATTTCAATGCCACGTACTGAGAAGGCAAGTGTTTTTCTATTATTTAATTGCAATTTGTATCAAAGAAATAGTCACTATAACAAAGAAAAGAACATTCTAACCTGATGTTTCAGCTCAGTAATTTAGACACTCTAATCTGACAAAATTATGGTTTGCTTAATTCTTATCTGAAATTTGAAACCAATGTGTGAAATATTTATAGTTTCAGACGAAAGAAACTATACTTTGGAGGAGCATACAGGTGTATTGAAATTCTCTTATCTTTTTTTTATCTCTACATTTGTTGTGTGCTTCTGAGTGTCTCTGTGTTGTGTGTAGAATGCTCTTATATGAACACTAACAACGTCTGTTGAAATATTAAAGGACAAATGGAGTATTCCTGCTCTTTAGATATGTACCGTTCTTTTAAGATAATCCTCAATGTTCTCAAAATTTATGTTATCATATTTTACTTTGTTTTCTTACATATAAAAGTAATTGGTTATTATTTTTGTTTTGTTTCAGTATTCAAGAACTTAATGCTCCAAACTTGGATGAACATCAATATTGAAAATTCTGGTTTATATTGTAAGAACAGAGATCTTGTGATTTATATTGTGTTATGTAAATTTTGTTGTAGTGTGGTTTTTTTGTGAATGAATAAGTTATGTTATCTATTGTTTATGTTGTCTAAATTATGTGCATGATATTCTATTTAATGTCAATGAATGTCGAATAGTAATATATGGCTAGCAAAAATATGGAGGCTAGTCCCGATACAAACAGAACCATGCCAAAATTTTTATACCAACACTGACCGTTTGTAAGATCCACACGTCGGTATACAACGCCAACAACGACTGTTTTTAATACCTACACTGACTGTTTTTAAAACGGTCAATATTAACGACTTTTACTGACAATTTTAAAAGAAAAACAGTCAGTGTTGAGGACTTTCACCGACTGTTTTTGAAGAAAAACAGTCAGTATTGATGACTTTCACTGACTGTTTTTTTTTCAAAAACAGTCAGTGTTGAGGACTTTCACCGACTGTTTTTCTTCAAAAACAGTCAGTGTTGAGAACTTTCACCGACTGTTTTTCTTCAAAAACAGTCAGTGTTGAGGACTTTCACCGACTGTTTTTCTTCAAAAACAGTCAGTGTTGAGGACTTTCACTGACTGTTCTGGAGCCGTCGGTGTAGGTTGCCTTCACTGACTGTTTTTTACCCGTCAGTAAAGGTATACCTACACTGACGGTGACATTACTGACGCCTCAATAACAGTCGGTATAGGGGTATTTTAACAGTCAGTAAAAGAGGTTTTTGTACTAGTGTCAGCGGATGACATGTACAATGTGAAATTCACATATTGACTATTGAGTATTGACCACTACCACTTATTTTTTTGTTTATACCAAACTTAGCTAATAATAAGCGCTGATGTATTTAATTTAATATGATTTATGCTATTTAAATATTGATTATGCTATTAAATAGACAGTGATTTACTTTATTATTATTTTTATTTGACTAAAGTTAACGGTGGATATATTGTTGATAATAGTAATTTTATTTATTTATTTTATATATTAAGTTTTTTATTTTATTTTATTTTATTTTGACTTAAGAAAAATAAAATATTAAATGTTTATAAAATAAAATATTTTTTTTGAAGATAAATTAATGCATACAAAATAAAATATGAAAATGTGAAAAAGTGTGTTTAATTTTTAATGCTTGTATTACATTATATAATTAGTTAATTATTTGAGTTAACATAGTTTTATTACAAAAAAAATTTTATCAATTTTTCCTACGTTTTGGGTCTTTGGCTACAAAACAGGCTTTCTGCCAAAAATATCCGAGTTTCCGAGTTAACTCGGCCGATTCCGGCCGATTCATCCGATTCCGATTCTACGGTCAAGAACCCGATTCTGATTCTGATTCCGATTCTGAGTTTCAAAACCATGCCCATATGTAAAAGAAAAAAAAAAACTCCGCTTCAGCACAGAGGAGTTTGCCGCCTTTGCCAGGTGTTCTGCTCGCCTCACCTTTGTCTACATGTAATTCTTAAACCTAATTTTAATACCGAATTTCTTAAATTTCTAAATTTTAGTACCCAAGAGCAATTTGATAGGTTCTTAAACCACGGTGCTAAACAAGGATGCTACCAGTATATTTTTTTCTGTTGATTAGATGATAGGCCTATTTGGATATGAAAATCAGAATCTTAATTTCATCAGCGTATCTATATATATAGCAACAGATTAATTGTTCATGAGCAATTGGTGACTATTTAATTTGGATAATTTTGAGCAACAGATTAATTGTTCAGCGTAATCTTAATCAGAATATTATTAATTTTGGACTTGGTGATCACTATTTTGAGAATTGTGCATGGGCAACAGATTAATTGTTCGTTGACTATTTTATAATAATTCTGGTTCTGCGGTGACCAACTGGGAAAGTTGTACATTCGCTACCAAACAGTCTCAGTTTTGACAGTTTTGATTGATTCGAACCAGACCTTGACATCAATTAGTGATGTATTAATTAATTTGTTTGGTGTTGTGAATAGATTATGCGGTCATCAATCTGACTTTTGGTTGCGGGGATTGTTTGAATTGTTTAAATGAGTACTATTTAAGTTTCTTTTCTTGTTCTCATGTGTGCTCTTCAGATATGATCAATCTTGCTAAATTATTTGTTGTATATTTGTGAGATGTGGTAAAATCTGAACTTCTTGAATTGTTGTCGCAACTCTTTTAATTGGTGAAATTGTTTGCTTAGCATTTAGTTAGATCAATTAGTAAGGTAACTCTAATTTGGTATCCAACTAGTAATTAAGAATCTGTAATTAGAATATGTATCTATTTGTTTAACTAAGGGGCTTTGTTACGGGGAGGTGCAATTAATATTTATCCATTAGTTTACAAATTACTGAAATTAGTATTGGTATTGACAGTAGCTACAGCTAGTGTTCAAAGATTATTTTTTTGCAATGAATTATGTGAAAAACCAAGCAAGAAATTCAATGAGAGATCAATTCTTGAATAATTGTTTGGTTACTTATATTGAGAAAGATTTGTTTGATGAGGTAGATGATGAATGAATTACGCAACAATATCAAAATATGAAGACCCGTAGAGCAATAATCCCTCCATTGACTTTACTGTGTAGCATTAATATATTTTTTGTTTTTTGATATGTAAAAGAATATTTGTTATAAACTTTTGACTTAGTTGAAATCTTTGATGTTCATTTATATTATCTTGACTTCTTGTTTATTTTGATTGATGTTGTAATTTTTGTTAAGTTTTTTTTTTTGCAATTATATATGTTCTTTTATTTATGTGCACTTACTACTGACAAAATTCTGGACTTCGCCACTTGAAAATAGGTATAATATTATTATTTGTAAGAAAAATATAGAGTCATGTATATGAGTACGCTGCTATATAATATCAGTGATATTTCAGGTTAAATATCATCAGCTTCAAAACTTATTAAATAAGTTTCAAATAATCTAAATCGTTCAAACCGATCTACTTCACAAGTGATACCTTTATATGTAAAATTTATAAAATTTTCGAATTCATTTATATTATATGATGAATTCAAGCAGTAAGAAACATAAGGTTTTTAAGTTAATATTAATGCATACATTTTTCATTACATTTTTTGACCGATTGACTTAATATGTACTAAATGTGATAAATTTTTTGTAAATTTTGCATGTAAACGCATCACTTGTGAACTAATCAGTTTGAATTGTTTGTTTGAAGCCTAGATTTTGTTGGCCAGTGACACTTGGCCTATAACGCTATCGATAACATAGTAGCCGGACTCCATTAATATATATGTATATATGTGTTACATAGACCTTACACATGACAAAAGCCAGAGCTCTATCAATTTCCATTTGTTTGCTTGTCTAGAAAGGACATACAAAGACATTATTCTAAAAGCAATACTTGTGAAGTAGATCAGTTTGAATGGTTTGCATTCGTCATTTGAAACCAATTTAATAGATTTTGGAGGCCGGTGACACTTGGTCTGAAATGTCAATGATGGCATAGTAACCAGATTCATTATTCTAGCTCTTCACTTACCATTTCTTTGCCAGTGCAGAAAGGACATACCGAGACATTTTTCTGAAAGCATGTATCACAGGCATATTTTCAAAAAGATGTCAGTCTCCTTCTAAGATATTTTTTAAACTGTCCATACAGGGAAGAATCGTTTTCAATGAATTTTGTCTGGATTATGAGTGACAAGATAATCTAAATTCATTGTTGAAAAATCAAAAGGAACTGAGGTGGCGAGCCTGATATTTCTAATTTTAATTGAATGTCTGTGTGGAAATAGAGATGCTTGCATGGGTGGCTGTGGAATTAATGACTTTTATCCAGGTCAATATTGGTTTGATTTAATCTATATCTGATATTAAATAAAATAATTGATATCAACAAAATAAAAAAATTGTGAGCCACTTGTTGCTGGTTCCCTGTCCAAAAAGACGCACATACAAATAAAAAGATTGTGAGAGAGAGAGAGAGCATGAAAAGTTTTCTTCTTTTTCTGATTGTTCAATGTTTATGCTGGTTACTGATAAGAGCTCAGATGTCAGGTAAGTTGGAATTATTTTCTTCTCAAGCTAGCTACCATTTGGTAAGAACTAAATTCTAGACTTCCATGGGTGTTCTTCAAAAGCTAGCTGATATGTCTCAAACTATACTTCTTTAAGTACCATATGTCTCCAATTTCAAAACATAATTTTGATTCATCATATTGTAGGAAATATGGGTAGGGTTATATAGTTACAATTCAATTGATCAGTTTCGACCCAAATCAAGATCCATGTATAAAATTAAATTCAAGACAGAAATTACCACTAGCAGCACAGCGAAAATAATTTTCCTTCTATTCACTTGCTTGTCAGATGTGCACAACAATAGCTATTCAGGAAACCCGGGTCTCCATTCAGGCAATGAAGCAAAGAAAAAATATGTTATTATCTTCCATGTAATAGGTGCTGTATTGGTGCTGCTTTTATTTCTTGCAGCATGCTATTTGTGTAAATACAAGAAAAAGGGCAGAAGAAGAGGTATAATTTTATAGACAATGCAAAAGTTTCTTTTGTGGTATCTAATGCTTCATTCCTGTTGTATGTCCAAATTAATGAGACTTAAGTCCCAAAGTCAGTCCTGATTATAACTGTAATAGATGAAGACCGAATGGCTTTTTAGGTTATATATCAAACTGAATTATTTTGATTTCATTTATTCTTAGTTAGAGTCCTTTGTAAGATTTTTGTGTTATATGAATATTTTCCTGAAGATTATTTATCTGTACTCTTGAGTTTTTTTAAAATTTTTTTTTTTACTTAATTCATTTCAGGTAACGATGGGCGTTTGATGATTTCCCAGTCAGATTTACTGAGTGAATTAGATAGTGAACCGGCACATAAATTTAAGTTGTCAGAAATTGAATATGCAACTGAAAATTTTAAGAAGGTAATAGGAAAGGGCGGCTTTGGCTCGGTTTATTATGGGAAACTGAACGATGGCAGCGAGATTGCAGTTAAGGTTCAGAATTATGAATCTAATCAAGGGATTCGTGAGTTCATAAATGAGGTATTTTTATATGTTGAGATTGCATACCAGTTTGATTTTAACAATTACTGGTACAATGATTCTGTAATTGCATTCCAATAATAATTAATGGTACTGGATCTGATTGTTATGTTAGTGGGAGGGTTTGGCGTGGGGGATTGCCCAGCAACACGCAAACAATTTTCAAACATAACAGTGACGAGCCCAGAAAAAAATAATTTACTATTTAGTTTAGTAATTATTAATATGTAACTAAGTAATGGCTAGTACAGGGTTTGTCTCTTTTATCTCAATTTAACATACTAGTTAAAATGATTAATATAATACATTACACAACTCTAATATCTGGTGTGTTCTATCTTACTGTCACTCTTAAGGTAACTTTGTTGTCAAGGATACACCACAAGCACCTGGTGAAATTTTTAGGATATAGTCAACAAGATGACATTAATATACTTGTTTATGAATTCTTGCATGAGGGAACCTTAGCGGAGCACCTACGTGGTATGTCACGTATATATTTCACAACATTATTTTACATTTTCATCAATAAATAAATATGAATTTATTGATTATTATTCTTTAGTTTTAATAAAATATATAATGATAAATATTAACAGGACCTCCAGAAAAGAAGATCTCCAGTTGGCTCAAACGAATGGAGATAGCCAAAGATGCAGCTAAAGGTTTTGTTCCAAAATTAAGTTGTTACTTTGGTGAAAAACAATTTATAACAAAAAGAAAAAATTCCTTAGGTTCTTTTTGGCACAAGATGTATTTTTAAAGAAGGCCAGTCTTTGAACTACTTGTCAAGGAAAAATCTCGTATGGGAAACTGCAAGTTCGAAATCCAGTTTAGAGATCTCTTGTAAATATTTGAAGTTGGACTTGAAAAACATTTTATTTAAAAAAACAATATGCACTTTAAGAAATTATGCTTTTATTTGTAGATTTACATCCTTTGTTTTATATTCTTTTTCTAAATTCAGGTATAGAGTACCTCCACACAGGTTGCTCGCCAGAAATAATACATAGAGATTTAAAGAGCAGCAATATATTATTAGACAAGAACATGAGAGCAAAAGTTTCTGATTTGGGTCTATCGAAACTCATGGCCGATGGTACCGTTGTTTCAAGCATGATTAAAGGAACATTTGGATATTTAGACCCTGAGTAAGCTTAAATATGTACTTATTTTTCAGCTTAATATAAATTTATCCTCAATTGAAAATTTGTTTACATTGCTAAATTACATGCTTTCAAAATGGATAGGTACTATGCTACTCAACAATTTACTGTGAAGACAGATATATTTAGTTTCGGGATTATCCTTCTTGAATTGATTTCGGGTTGTCGTCCCATATCCAAGGACCATTTTGGTGATGATTTCCATTATATAGTTGAATGGGTTAGTTTCTTTTGTGCCATTCGCAACTATCAATTTTTTCCTCATTTTTATTATTTAGATTAATTTTTTCACTAAAACCAAATTTCTTTTTTCTTGAACTGTAAACTGTAATTCAGCAATTTCCTACCAGCAAATAGTAATAAAATTGCTCCTTTCCACTTGTTAAACAAAGACCTTTTAACAGAAACTACCAAAAAATTCTTGAGTTAGGTACAGAACTTCAAATATTGTCAGGTACACACTGTTATGCACCATGATCATCAAACGTAGGTCCCTAGTATAGTAATTGTGGTACAAATCAAAATAACATAAACAACATCTGGTAATTGAAAATCACCTTTCTGTCAGGCAAGAGATCATATAGAAAACGGCAACATACATTCCATTATAGATAGGTCCCTAGAACCTACCTATGATATCCAATCGATATGGAAAATCACGGAAGTTGCGTTGATGTGTGTAAAACAAAGAGGAACACAAAGGCCGTCGATTTCAGAAGTTTTGAAGGAGATCCAAGAGGCTATTCTGATCGAACGAAAGGCAGTGATGAGCAGAGTTGAATCAATTGATGCATTTGGAAGAAGCTCCTCAGAAACTTCTTCAAAATTTGACACATCAATCTCAGCCTTGTATACTGAATCATTTGTACAACCTAGCCTTAGGTAGGTTTGCATCCGAGATGGATACAAGTGAAATTGTATCTGAAATTTGGTTTCCTGTATAGATTGCTTATAATTTTATTTATACATGGTTTAAAATTTTTATTATTGAACTGAGCATAGTAATGAAACATCAACTTTGTAATTCAGTTTTATTTTTTGTATTTTTTTTTCTGATTTCTTCGCTTTTCCTATAAGAATGACTCGGTTTAAAAGCAACAATAAAAATAATTGCAACTATTAAAACAGCTACTTTTTGCTGTAATTTTTTTTTCCAGAACTCAGTTAATGAAATTTCAACTATGTAGATTCATTTTATTCTATGGTATTCCTTATTTTCAGATTTATATGCTTTTCTTGTAAGTATGACTCAGATTTCAATGTAAAATTAAAAATAATTAGCACAATTATAAAGCTACTTTTTTCTGTAATTTTTTCTGAAAATGTACTTGAAAAGCAAATTTTACATTTTTTTTTCAAAAATTTACTATTTTTTTAGATAAATAGAAAATTATTTGAACTAAAGATTCTTGGGCATCCAAAAATAGTGATGCTCTATCTATTTAAACAGATAATTAAAAAAATTAAGGTAATATTAATTGATCAATCTGATCATTGATATAGGTAATTTTATATTTACGTAAACAATGTCATCTTTCTTTTTTATGCTTTATTTGACAAATTTTATTGTAATTTGGAATTGCTATTATATCATTATTAATATACATGTGATTTGTCAATTTCTTTTTAATTACTACAAGTTTTTTTTATGCTATTATTTCGTAACAAACTTAAATAAAATTGAATAATATTGTTTTTTTTTTTTTTTGCTATGTCGTGCGGAGGTCCAACTATACGGGTTGGGGGCGTATTGATGCTCCATAAAGATGGTTGAGTTTCAAGGAGTATTTTCAATCGTCAGAGCAATCATTAATTATTATTATATATAATCATACGGCTATCAATTATTGAATATGTGAGGGATTCCAAATTTAATGCACGAAATTAATTATTTTATTATGTGATCATCTATTGTTTATATATTTTTATTTAATCTTTCATTCTATTAAGAAAATTTGTCTCAATTTAAAGATCATTTTTTTAAATATTTTTTTCAAGGAAACACTAAAAATGTTAAACATAATTCTACTTATATTAAAATCTGAATCAGTCTTACCAGTTAACTATTTTACATTTGATTGCCTAAGCAATCAATTGTAAATTATAATATCTGAATATGACATTTCACAGTACATGTTGGAACTTTTTGTCCCAATTTATGTATCGAGAACACAATTGTTGTGAACAAAATCAAATTTTTCATAAGGCGCATGCTTTCAGTATTCTTTTTAAACCTTCACTTCTAAACCATTTTTTAGCAATATGAACCATTACAAATTTTGATTTACAACTTTTTTCTAAGAAATGCTAAACTCAAAAATGGGGGCATATCCATCCAAAATTTAATTTTTTTGGTATTAATTATATATAGACAGTTTCTGGAAGCGGCGGCAGTGATTAATCCAATAAAGCATCTTCCTCTTCCTGAGAAAGCTCTCATATTTTAAGTCATTTTTAGTTGTTGACTTGTATTTATAGGCTAAATATATGATTCATATCATCCAATTAAGGTTAAACTACACATGTACTTAAGTTCTTATATATTCATACCGGTGTTGATGATTAGAAAAAAAAGTTGCCAAACTTTGTAAATTTCGACTCACATAAGCAATTGTAAAATAGGATATGGGATCAAATATCGCAAGATAGAAATCACAACATCATTTTAATTTCATGAAAACTTTCATTTGTTTACAAATAAATTAAAATCAATGATTTGCAATAATAAAGACACATACTACAATATGAAAAAAAAGAAAAAAAAAACTCAATTCGGACAGCAATTGGGAAAATTAAATAAAAGAACTAGTATTTGGTCTAACGACAAAGACATATGGTCTTTATGTGATTTTTTTTTTTATTTAGAACTGAAAACTCAAAAATTAATCAAACAAGCCAAAATCCGATTGAATCAACAAAAATAGCCTCCACCGGTTTCCCAACCGGTGTGGCTTAAAAATACTGTGCTACACCGGATTTCCAAACCTGTGGAGCATTTTTATTACCGGATAATCCATTTTCCCACCAAACTGTGGCAGTGCCACAGAAAATCAACAAACAATGCTCTACCGGTTTGTGGAACCGGTGGAGGCTTAGACATCGGACAGAATAAGGTCAAAAAGAAAATTTAAACAATTTGATTTATCAAATAAAATAAGAGAAGGGAGAATTGTCTCCAGGACTTTTAATGGGCCATTTCCATGTAGGATGTGTAAAGCGAGTTAATAATAAATCTAATTCTGACTCGCTTTCTATGTCAAAAGACTATAATATTAACAGGAAATTCAAGAAATAGCATCTTTTGACTGTGATGCATTTAATATGAACCACCTATTTATGCAAAGGCGGTATTCTAGGTCTATTGTTAATATTACTATTGTGTCCCATTTTGATGTCAACCACTTTTAATGGGCCATTGCTAGGGATAACAAATAAAACAAGCCTCCACCGGTTTGGAGAACCGGTGGAGCATTGTTTGTTGATTTTCTGTGGCAACGCCACAGTCTGGTGAAAAAATGGGTCATTCGGTAATAAAAATGCTCCACCAGTTTGGGAATCCGGTGTAGCACAGCATTTTTAAACCACACCGGTTTGGGAAACCGGTGGAGGCTATTTTTGTTGATTCAATCAGGTTTTGGCTTGTTTAGTTAATTTTTGGGTTTTCAGTTCTAAATAAAAAAAAAAAATCTCTTTATGTGGGAGGTCATGGGTTTGAATCGAAACTCACATAGGAGGAATCATTTGTTATAATAACAAAGGTATTAAATATTTAGATGGCTTGACTCAAACATTACTCAAAAAAAAAAAAATAATTAAAGAAAGCCTTCCCAGGATCAAACTTGGAGTAATACAGATTTGAAAATTAAATAATAGGGAGAAAATGACTTCCTTCTTTGGCTGAGACGTAGAAAGAAGAAAGGTTGTTTATTTTTCTTTTTCTTTTTTTAATGGAGAGAGACTAACGTCAGAAATAAGGCTGTTATCATTAATTAAATAATTTTAATAGGATCTGTTCTACGGTATGTAAAAGCTTTGGAGAGAAGTCTTGTCCAATTAAAATGCCTTCGCATAGATTCCCAACAAAATTTTCAGAACATGAAATTCAGCCCAAAATTCTTTTCCAAAAGCTAAATATTCCCAGTTTATACATTACTTTTTGGTATCCTGTTTGCCTGCTTCTTCAGAATTTTCTTCAAACTTCACAACTACAGCCCCCCTCCATGGGACTTTAACAATATCAGTAATGGCATTGATCGAGATCTTATTGTGACAAAAATTATTTTGTCCACTGTCATGATAATAGAGGTATATGAGTTCACTCATTACTTCTTCTCCGATTGGTCAAAGGTGTTTCTAGTCTGTAAGAATGTTAAAAGCCAGATTCTTGATCACTTACTGATCAACATGGTTTTGTGGGTTTTCTTTAGCATATACATCCCGAGACGGACTTGTTATCAAATCGGGCAGTACTCTCTGCTCGAATGTTGTTCCTTCCATTGTCGGGCAAAACTCAAATTTTTGGGGTATAGATGCGGGGTAAAAAAGGTAAAATATGTGAGCTCAAAGAAAGTAAAAATCATGCAGGCCATTTTACCGACTCTGAAGGAGTTTCTCGACACAGGATTCAACAACCCTGCTAAATTATCAGCATTATCACACACTGTAATTGAAGGAGAACTGCCTCCTTGGGTGTGTGAATTACATAACCCCATTCAAATGATATTGATCTGGCATGTTGCCACCAACTTCTGCTGGATGGACCAAAAGAATGCAAAACGTCAATGGTTGGAGAAAAACACGGAGCCAGTGGCATTAATCTTATCAAATTACTGTGCTTATTTGGTGGCCTATGCACCTGAATTACTCCCTATAAACACTTATGAATGCACAGTCATGTTCGAAAGAATCATCAAAGAGACATGTAACTTCTTTTCGAAAAGTTCCAAGGAAGAAATGGTAGAAAAGATGGAGGAAGTTGGTGATAATGAGCAGTCTGTTTTTGGTCGTCGTGCACAACAAGGGAAGACCCTGAAAAATGGGTTTAAAGTGAATGGAGATATGTGGGATTTTCTAGAAAAGGTTTGGGCAGAGTTGTTGCTGCTTCTTGCTCCGTCAGAGAATAGTGTTGCACATGCAATGAAACTGACCGAAGGAGGTGAGTTCATCACCTATCTATGGGTTATTTTATATCATGCTGGTTTGCTTCAATCGAGTTTCAAAGATAGTATTACCTCTATGGTTTAGAATGATTATGATTTGGTGTTTACTGTTTAATTTCTAATATGTTTATTTTGGAAAATATATTGTTGTATTGTGATATAAGTCATTGTTCTTCATCATAAAGTGAGTGATTCAATTGTCGAAATGAGATAGAAAAGGAATATGAGTCGATTCTCATTTATAATGTTGAGAATTGATTCATATACCATGTGCGATAATTGCATTACTACTTTCACAGAATCTTAATTTGGAAGGGGCGCCTATATATATAGTAATTGATCTTTTGTTTTTCTTTTTCTTTATGTATTTGATGTATATATAATGAACGTGTCAATATGTGAACTATGTGTATATGGTAATGGTATGTAGTATATATGTGCAATCTATGTGTATGTGTCATCTTCGTTCTTTGTGTTACTTGTTGAGCCATTTACGAGTAACCAATATATATATATAATATGCAAGGCATTTTTCATAAAAAATGAGAATTATTAGATGAACTTTTAACCCAGAGAGTGTATTAATAGTTCAACAGAATGAAATCTAATTTCATGTTAAAAACAAAAGACTGCTCATGCCGGCATCAAGAGCATCGAAATTTTTGTTTCTGGTAAACTCAACTGCTCTGATCTAATCAGAGATTTTTGTTTGGGGTCCTTTCAGGGACCAGAGCTGTTGGATTTCTTACAAGCAGAGAAACTTTTTTGGTCCTACGCAAAGAATTTGGCCTGAATTTCATGTTCTGAAAATTTTGAATATGGCTTTGGATGTGGTGATCTTTATGGAATTTGTTCTAGACCCTTTCGATGACCTATATGGAATTAGGGAAATATCTTCGAAAATCACTATATGATATTTATTGGTAAAATAACTTTTGATTTTGACTAGATATTTCTGTTGAATTGGTTATTCAGTTTGTATATATGTTTTAAAATATAACACTTTGTTGATTGGACATGTACGTCATTGCAAGATTTAGCAATAATAATACTTGTAGTCTTGTTGATTGGACATGTACGTAATAGCTGATAAGATCTTCATTATTTATATATAACCAACTGTTCTCACACATAAATAAAAGGAGGATACTAATTGTCCCGGACACCAATCCCCGGATTCACGAGATTATATGAACTTCAATACTAAATCCTATAAGTCAATTCAGCGAACTTTAACTGCTTTGACCGAAACCACTTCTAGTCTTGTAAAGAGCGTATCCATTGTTAGTCCCTTTTCCTTTGTTGGGTTTACAAACACAACACTAGCCCCTTAAATAAAAAAAGAAATGTAATGTTCTTTCGATTTAGAAATGTAAAGAAATAGAAACTTCCTATGTTCATACCTTACTATTACTTAATTGTCCATTCAATTATTTATTAACAATACTTATATAGATGTACAAGTAGAAATACATAATTGTTTATTCAAACATCTTCCGTGGTCCTCAACAATTTTCCTTGATTACTTGAATATAAGAAGGGAAAGACAAAAAAATAAGTTGTTTCATGGAGGTTACACCAATATTGCGACATGAGTGCATCAGAAAAACCAATTTGCTTCTTAATGGCAATATGTTCCATTTGAATCACTTATATTCAGATTTGATGTTGGGCACTTAGAAGTTTTAATATTGTAATCAGCTTGTATGTCTATTATTAATAAAAATTATACCTACGGCCTTGGCCTCAAGAACAAAATAAAAAAAAAATATATATATATATATATATATTAGCCTTGAACTTGACAGATTCCAACCTAGCATATTACGCTCATCAGAGAATCAAATCTAATTCAAATGTATAATTTTTAAACTAGCAAGGCGTACACTTGACTTGGTTCATTGTTGGAATGCAAACTTCTCAGCATATGGCTGTTCACCTTTAAATGAATTTATTAAAGTTTATTTAAATACATTCAGAAAAGAAAATTTAACATGCATAAAGCAAATTAGTTTCAATATAATCATGAAAAATATTAATGTATTTGTTCATTTTTTAAAATGTTAAAGAAATTACATTTCAACAAACATATTATTCTAGTAAAACACAGAAAATTCCTTTCAGCACATATGGTAACTTCGTAAATAGGTGAGCCCTTCTGGTATCAAGCTCTGGCCACAACCCAACCCATTGCATGAGCCATTATATCACCATTTGTGCTGTTGCGGTTCTCGATGACTTAAGCACAAACAACCTCAAAAGTATATATGGTTTCTATGTTTTTAATTAGATTAATTTGGTCAGATTGTTTTCATTGGTCCCCAATATATGTAAGCATGGTGAAATAGGAATCAACTTTCTGAAAGATCCTGGCTATCGTGCGTTGGTTAGTTGTCCTAGACCATTTCAATGACCTATATTGAACCGGGGAAAGATCTTCGAAAATCCCTATATGATATTTATTGGTAAAATAACCTTTGATTTTGAAAAGATATTTCTGTTGAATTGGTCAGTGGAGAAAAATCAAGATAGCAAGGTACAGGATGTTTCCTAGGTTTGAAGAATGTTTAATTTTCTTAGCTTCATGCCGAAGATTTTACAGTTTGCAACAAGAAAACTCTTGAGTCATGCGGAGAAAAATCAAGATAGCACAAGGTACAAGATGTTTCCTATGTTCTCAAAATGTTCAGTTTTTTTATCTTCATACCGAAGCTTTAACAATTAGGAACAAGAAGACTTTTGAGTCAAGTGGAGAAAATTTTACATATATAGTAAATCCATATTAATTAATAGCTGATAAGATCATTATTTATATATACCCAATTGTTCTCCCACAAAGAAAATGCAAATCCATATATATGTTGAGGCATAATGTTTTTTTTTTTTTTTTTGCATGTTATAACGCCCGTAGGCTGATTTTACATTCCAAGAACCCTATTACATCAGTCTAATATTTTGACATTGCCTAAAAACAAAATATTACATTCTGAAAATGGGGTATGTAAAACCCACGTAATTCATTCCTTCCAGCCTGCCTCTCCTTGCCAAGTTATCAGCCAACTCGTTGTGGCTTCTTTCGACATGAGAACAGGTATAGTTTATGTTTTCTTTGAGCATCACCCACACCTCATACGCTTCCTTGTATGCAGTCCAATCTATCTCAGTTGGTGGTGGTAATTGAGTGGCAGCAGATACCAAGGTTTCACAATCAGAATAGAAGTTACAGGATAGGATCCCTGCTGATTTAACATATCGCATTGCTTGAGATAACGCTATAGATTCCGTTTGGATTGGGGAACATGCCACAACTGCCTCTGCCTTGTATGCTTGAAGAATATCATTTTTGAATAGTACATAGCCAATTCCACCGGACCATCTATTTACCCATGATCCATCTGTGTAACAAGTGTAAACATCTTTCCTGGCATCGGAACTGACTGGGTTATCTGAATACGGTATCCCATGGCTGATTTTCCTGGCTGAACGCGCTATTAATGTCTCATTGGAGATCTGAGACATGTATTTTGCGAATCTATCCCTCGTTGGCTCAATTCCACCATATGCCTTGTCGTTCCTACACCTCCAAATGGCCCAACATGTATTCATGAAAACCCCCCAACTACACTCCATGCTAGCTGTAAAGAATAACAATATAGTTTCCTGCAAATTATGAGGAAGCATCTCCGATCTAATTGCCAACTCCCCTGCAAACCAACAACTTCTCGAGAAGTGACACTGAAACAAGAAATGTTGCAAATCCTCTTCCCCACTGCCACACGTAGCACATATCGGATCACCTTTACCAGTTCTTGAATAAATTATTTTCGCTAATGGTATAGCACCATGCACCAGTTTCCAAGCAAACATACGAACCCGAGGCAGAATATCACCCTTCTTCCAAATCATGTGCCACACCTCCCTGTTTTGCTGTGAAGCGCCCCAAGCAGCTTGTGAGATTGCAACATAGGCCTTTTTCACTGAAAAATCCCCATTAGCCGTTAACTTAAATTTTAGAGAGTCCACAGCCCCTGCATGAACTGGTGCTCTCACTGTGGTTAGAATGTGCATGCATTGTGTGAGACCAAACAACTTAACAAGTTCATAAGTTTCCCAGTATTCCATCCTCCTGTCAGTGGATCCACTAATTCCATTAGTGTCCAACCATATTGAGCCCGCTCCAGAGGCATGTTGCCAATCGCACCTTGAGGCATAATGTTGAGGCATAATGTTACGGATGCTCCCTAGAGCATCTGAAATTTCTTCTGAAATTTCTGATGAAGTGCGCATTTAATTTGTACTACTAATGAATGCATGATTACCCAGCATAATAATTGAATCCGACTCGATCAATCCAGAGATTTGTAATTCATGCATATTATGTCTATTATTAATGAAATTTATGCCTACGGCCTTGGCCTCAAGAACAAAAAAAAAAAAAAAATAGATTAGCCTTCAACTTAATTGACAAATTCCAACCTAGCATATTACGCTCATCAGAGAATCAAATCTAGTTAAATTTTTAGAGAAAGATTTCTTTATTCAGCTCTTTGTATCTGATTTGTACCCATTCCATTCAAGTTATCCTTCTAACAAACTCTAACGGCGTTTCTAACGACATGGTCCACAAAATTTATCAGCCTCCCCTCGGTTCTCACCTCCACACTTCTCTAGTAATTAAAATATTCAAATTGAAGCAACTATCGTCAAAGCAAAACCCTGGCCCTACTCTGATCGGCATTCATCTCGCTCTGACGGCGAAGAATCCTACTCTGATCGGAATTCCTCTCGCTCTAATGGTGACAGACGATTTCTTGGTCCCATCACTGACCAACTCTGCTGTAGCGGCGGCATCTCGCTCCGACGGCCACGGAGGATTCTAGTAGTGCAAATACACAAGTGCGCACTGATCAATTGTACTTCAACATTGGTTTGGTCGAACACACTGTCTCTGCATCGGCATAGCATTGGGGCGATGGTTTGTGCGCAGTGCCGCTCACATATGGTATGTATGATGCCATCTGCTACATCTGGCTGATACAAGCCTTCTGGAATCTGCATGATATAGGCAATTTAACAGTTTTACAGTTTTGTAGTCTCCATTGGAATTTTTACAGTTTACATCTACAATATTTACAGTATTATTGTTTTGTAGTTTTCATGGGTAAGTTTTGCAGTTTACAACTTCAATTTTTACAGTATTCATATTTTTTTAGTTAGCATCTATATGATACAAGTAATTTAATAGTTTTATAGTTTGTATCTAGATGTTCTATAGTTTACATCTGGAAATTTTACGGTATACATCTACAATTTTTACAATATTCTTATTTTACAGTTTTCATGGGTAAGTTTTGTAGTTTACTACTTCAATTTTTATAGTATTCATATTTTTTAGTTAGTATCTGTATGATACAGGTAATTTAATAGTTTATAGTTTGTATCTTTAAGTTTTGTAATCTTCATCAGGAATATTTACAGTTTACATCTTCAATTTTTATAGTATTCATGTTTTACAGTTTTTATGGGTATGTTTTTGCAATTTACAATTACGTTACAGTATTCATGTTTTATAGCTTGGTAACTCTTGTTTTGTTATTTTTTTTGCAGGATAATATTTCAAAAGAACGTCTAATTCTTGTTATGAATGTTTTTACACATCCTAACAATGTGCAACAAAGAGTTATGAAATAAGTATGTTTAGAACAGTTGTGATTTGTTGGAACAATTTTATTTTGTTGAACAATATGTTTGTGTTTAGAACAATTGTGCTTTGTTGAACAAAGTGCTTGTATTTAGTTGAACAATATGTTTTGCAATAGTTATGTTTGTGATAATCTGACTGATAGTTCTAATGTTTTTTAGTTTTCATCTGTAATTTTTATAATTTACATATTTAAGTTTTATAGTATTCATCTTTTATAGTTTGGATCTATTATTTTTACAGAATTCAAGTTTTACAATATTCATCTATAATTTTATAGTTTACATAGATTTGTTTTATATTATACATAGTGTTATTTTACATAATATAAGTGCATATATTAATATTTGAAACAATGAAAAAACTAAAAAAAAATTGATGCAAAAAATTTTAATTTTGCATTTTTTTTTTAGTGTTTCTGTTTATAGAACTTCTAGAAGGGTAAATGTATGCAAGTTGATAGGTTTTAAAGTGCAACAAGTACAGTTAACTATTAAAGTATAACAACAGTGAAAATACATAGTACAACAAGTACAAAATGTTGGAAAGTTACAAAAGTTGTTATTGTTAAAAATTTGGATAACATGTGATTTGTTGTTGTTTTTTTATAGTATAGGATATTGAATTTTACAGTATTCACGCCAGTCAAATGATAGTTGGTTTGAAAAAAAAAGTGGGTACAGAACCTTAGGTACAATTAGTCTGATCCTAATGTTTAAACTAGCAAGGCGTACACTTGACTGAATTCATTGTTGGAATGCAAACTTCTCAGCATATAGAAAGGCATCGTGAGGGAAGTCTGGCTGTTAAGTGTTCACCTTTAAATGAATTTATTAAAGTATATTAATTTGAATACAATGAGAAAAACAAATCTAACATGCGTAAAGCTAATTAGTTATAATATAATCATGAAAAATATTAATGTATGTTTGTGCATTTTTAAAAATGTTAAAGAAATTACTTTTCAACAAACATATTATTCTAGTAAAACACAGAAAATTCCTTTCAGCGCATAAAGTCTTCTATCAGCATAAATGTTCCATTGTGTAATTACCTCTTGTATTAATTACTTTGGAAAACAATGTTAGAATTCATACATTCATAGATGCTTCTTTGGACAGGTCGCAATCATTGATTGCAACACTACAATGCCGTATAGTAGTGTATACCATTACTTCAGAAGACTCAGTCTTATATTAATATCACGGAATTAATTTGTGGCTTTCATTTTGTCCACATTAATAATAATTTGGAATGCTTTCATGATATATTACAAGCACTAATTAAATTATTTGGACATTTATAAAGAGAATCTGTTGACTTAGTAACGGTGTAGACACTGATAAAGAGGTCTTTTTGTGGCATTAACGGCGTATTGAAAAAAATATCCGATTTAGATTTGGACGTAAACGATGGCCACATCAGATCCAGATCAATCAAGGAGTTGTATATACAACTTGAAATATGCACAGGGAGCTGTTGTTTCAAAAGGAAGTGATTGATACAGTGAATGAAATAGAAAGTTAATTTATGTGTTTACTTTAATTATCTTTTATATTCTTCTCTATTACTACTTACTACGTGAGCTTAACGGTCAATATTGTAATGGGACCATTTTGTATCAGACAGGCTCATGTTTCTTTGTTTCACATTATTATGGGATATTTCAATTAAGCTGCCAATTGGGGATCGATTAAATTAATGTACTGCAAGGCAAAGAACTTATGCCGAGTTAGTGATCATGGTTCAATTTTTAGTCTGTCATAATCAAAATAAGTGTCAGACGTGTGTAAGTGAACAAAGATATTCCTATATATTAAACTCCGACGAACTCTTCCACATATTATGACCAAGTCGTTGATGTAAGATATGTATATTGAATCCGTCAAATTTTTGGAGCAACAAGTAGTCATTTTCTGAAAGACAAATTCGACGTTATTATTTATTTCCCCGACTTGTTTTGTTGTCCATTATGCAAATAGAGTTCATCATACTGATCTCTTTACAGTTGGATCTTTGTATTCCATTACCAAATCCACTTGCCAAATATTGGGCCTTATTGCCTGGTTGGGCTTCAGCCCATATTATTAGTGTGCATTATTTATACTTCTAGTGACAAATGAATAGTAGAGTACTATCCGAAACTCAATAATTTGGGCTGGTTAAAGTCATCACTGTTCTTCACTCAAATTGGTAATATTTGGGCAGGTATTTTTGAGGGGACGGAGCAATAACAACACGATTATTGTTGGGTATATTGATGCTAAATAAAGGTGGTTTAGTTTCAAGAATTCTAAAGCATCAAGTGATAAAGTATTTTCAATGGTTGAATCAATCATTAGTTATTACAAAATTTAGTAGTACGACTGAAAATAATTTACACTGGTGGAAAAAACACTTTCAGTATCGCCCTAATAGTATCGGTTTTGTTAATCAGGCGATACAAAATACATTCTGTATTGGTTATTATAAAATAACCGACACAAAATAAAATTTGTATCGGTCCCAATATTTAGCCGACACAAATACTAGACTATTTGTATCGGCTTATTGGTAAAGAGCCGACACAGAATATTTGTATCGGTTGTCTACTAATAACCGATACAAAAAGTCTAGTATTTGTGTCGGTTATTAGTAGATAACCAACACAAATATAATTAGTATCGGTTATTAGTAGATAACTGACACAAAAAAACAATTAGTATCGGTTATAAAATAGGAACCGATACTAATTGCGCAACTAGGTTATTTCTTCGTTTTTTCATTCCCACTCCTCACTTTCATTTCGGCGCTGCTTCTCAAATTCCTCCGCTTAGGATCTCCGACTCTCTCTCTCAGCTCCGACTATCTGCCGTGCATCTCTCTCGGGCTCACTCCGCCTCTCTCCGAGAGGCTACGGCCTGCTCCGCCTCTAGCAGGCTTCGACTCTCTCTAAGCGGAGCCAAAGGCATCGGATGAACCCCAACCCGTATCCATGGCCTCTCCGTCTGTATCCTTGTCCCGATCCAGATCGCCTCCTCTACTATCTCTTCTCCATCGCAACTCGCAATCGACCCGCCTCTGTGATCTTCCTCCTCTCCTCCTTTGGTACTGGATTTTGATCACAACTTTCAAATTTACTTGAAAACTTAATTAAATACCACAGCCCTACAAAAGCTGATAATCATCAAAATAAATTATATTATCTATAACTCTTGTTACTATTATATATAACGATTATCTCTTTCTTTCTAGAATTTATATGTATTTACTTTGTTTTTGTATGTATTATGTGTCAAACCCATTTTGATATGAACCTATATCTGTATCTGTTTGATATCCGCTCTGTATTCGTATTCAAAAAATTAAAAAATAATATGAATATGATTTTACAACTATCCGCTCTGTTTTCACCGCTAGCATGAACACATAAACAACTGATATGTGGTGCGCATTTGTAGAAGACTTGGGAATTACCCATCTCACCCCTGTGAAAGGTCCCTAATAGTGACTTTATTAGCACCAAGACAAACAGGTAGAACATTCCAATGCTCATTAGTCCAATGTGCTACCTTGTAATATTTGATGTTCTTACGATTTACTATTTTTGAAGCTTTCTTCGTTAGGTTATAAACCTGATGAGATCCTGTAAACAATTCAAATGCAAGCAATAAATGTTATCTTCATTTTATTTTAATGACTTTTATGCCCTCTTGCAATATATGTTTTTAAACATATAAGTATTAATAAATGAGTAAAATTAGTAAATACAATTACTAAACACTGAAAATAATTGTTCTATTGTATGTACCCATACATACACAAAATAAAAAAATATGCGTGCATGAAGGATGGAAACGGTATGGATGATATCTGATCCGTATTCAATCCGTATTCAAAAACTTTGATGTGGATATCCGATATCCGAATATCTATGTGAATAAGGATACTGAAATGGTTTTACGTTTCAATAATTCGTCTCCAAATAGTAGATGTATACAATATATTTTAATATATATTATGAAAAAATTATGTTACTCACCATAGATAAATATTATGAACTTTAATATTTTTAATATTATTTTAAGAAATATCCGATTTGATATGAACCTATATCCGTATCTGTTTGATATCCGCTCTGTATTCGTATTCAAAAAAATGAAAAATAATATGAATATGATTTTACAACTATCCGATCTGTATCCGCTCTGTTTTCACCGCTAGCATGAACACATAAACGACTGATATGTGGTGCGCATTTGTAGAAGACTTGGGAATTAACCATCTCACCCCTGTGAACGGTCCCTAATAGTGACTTTATTAGCACCAAGACAAACAGGTAGAACATTCCAATGCTCATTAGTCCAATGTGCTACCTTGTAATATTTGATGTTCTTACGATTTACTATTTTTGAAGCTTTCTTCGTTAGGTTATAAACCTGATGGGATGCTGTAAACGAATCAAATGCAAGCAATAAATGTTATCTTCATTTTCTCTTAATGAGTTTTGTGCCCTCTTGCAATATTTGTTTTTAAACATATAAGTATTAATAAATGAGTAAAATTAGTAAATACAATTACTAAACACTGAATATAATTGTTCTATTGTATGTACCCATATATAGACAAAATAAAAAAATATGTGTGCATGAAGGGTGAAAACAGTATGGATAATATCCGATCCGTATTCAATTCGTATTTAAAAACTTTGATGTTGATATCCGATATCCGAATATCTATGTGAATAAGGATACTGAAATAGTTTTGCGTTTCAATTATTCGTATCCAAATAGTAGATGTATACAATATATTTGAATATATATTATGAAAAAATTATGTTACTCACCATAGATAAATATTATGAACTTTAATATTTTTTAATATTTTTAATATTATTTTAATAAATATCCGATTTGATATGAACCTATATCTGTATCTGTTTGATATCCGCTCTGTATTTGTATTCAAAAAATTGAAAAATAATATGAATATGATTTCACAACTATCCGATCTGTATCCGCTCTGTTTTCACCGCTAGCATGAACACATAAACGACTGATATGTGGTGCCCATTTGTAGAAGACTTGGGAATTACCCATCTCACCCCTGTGAAAGGTCCCTAATAGTGACTTTATTAGCACCAAGACAAACAGGTAGAACATTCCAATGCTCATTAGTCCAATGTGCTACCTTGTAATATTTGATGTTCTTACGATTTACTATTTTTGAAGCATTCTTCGTTAGGTTATAAACCTGATGGGATGCTGTAAACGAATCAAATGCAAGCAATAAATGTTATCTTCATTTTCTTTTAATGACTTTTGTGCCCTCTTGCAATATATGTTTTTAAACATATAAGTATTAATAAATGAGTAAAATTAGTAAATACAATTACTAAACACTGAAAATAATTGTTCTATTGTATGTACCCATATATACACAAAATAATAAAATATATGTGCATGAAGGGTGGAACAGTATGGATGATATCCGATCCATGTTCAATCCGTATTGAAAAACTTTGATGTGGATATCCGATATCCGAATATCTATGTGAATAAGGATACTGAAATAGTTTTACGTTTCAATTATTCGTATCTAAATAGTAGATGTATACAATATATTTTAATATATATTATGAAAAATTTATGTTACTCACCATAGATAAATATTATGAACTTTAATATTTTTTAATATTTTTAATATTATTTTAATAAATATCCGATTTGATAAGAACCTATATATGTATCTGTTTGATATCCGCTCTGTATTCGTATTCAAAAAATTGAAAAATAATATGAATATGATTTTACAACTATCCGATCTGTATCCGCTCTGTTTTCACCGCTAGCATGAACACATAAACGACTGATATGTGGTGCACATTTGTAGAAGACTTGGGAATTACCCATCTCACCCCTGTGAAAGGTCCCTAATAGTGACTTAATTTATTAGCACCAAGACAAACAGGTAGAACATTCCAATGCTCATTAGTCCAATGTAGTACCTTGTAATATTTGATGTTCTTACGATTTACTATTTTTGAAGCTTTCTTCGTTAGGTTATGTACCTGATGGGATGCTGTAAACGAATCAAATGCAAGCAATAAATGTTATCTTCATTTTCTTTTAATGACTTTTGTGCCCTCTTGCAATATATGTTTTTAAACATATAAGTATTAATAAATGAGTAAAATTTGTAAATACAATTACTAAACACTGAAAATAATTGTTCTATTGTATGTACCCATATATACACAAAATAAAAAAATATGTGTGCATGAAGGGTGAAAACGGTATGGATAATATCCGATCCCTATTCAATCCGTATTTAAAAACTTTGATGAGGATATCCGATATCCGAATATCTATATGAATAAAGATACTGAAATGGTTTTACGTTTCAGTTATTCGTATCCAAATAGTAGATGTATACAATATATTTTAATATATTTTATGAAAAATTATGTTACTCACCATAGATAAATATTATGAACTTTAATATTTTTTAATATTTTTCATATTATTTTAATAAATATCCGATTTGATATGAACCTATATATGTATCTGTTTGATATCCGCTCTGTATTCGTCTTCAAAAAATTAAAAAATAATATGAATATGATTTTACAACTATCCGCTCTGTTTTCACCGCTAGCATGAACACATAAACGACTGATATGTGGTGCGCATTTGTAGAAGACTTGGGAATTACCCATCCCACCCCTGTGAAAGGTCCCTAATAGTGACTTTATTAGCACCAAGACAAACAGGTAGAACATTCCAATGCTCATTAGTCCAATGTGCTACCTTGTAATATTTGATGTTCTTACGATTTACTATTTTTGAAGCTTTCTTCGTTAGGTTATAAACCTGATGAGATCCTGTAAACGATTCAAATGCAAGCAATAAATGTTATCTTCATTTTCTTTTAATGACTTTTGTGCCCTCTTGCAATATATGTTTTTAAACATATAAGTATTAATAAATGAGTAAAATTAGTAAATACAATTACTAAACACTGAAAATAATTGTTCTATTGTATGTACCCATACATACACAAAATAAAAAAATATGTGTGCATGAAGGGTGGAAACGATATGGATGATATCTGATCCGTATTCAATCCGTATTCAAAAACTTTGATGTGGATATCCGATATCTGAATATCTATGTGAATAAGGATACTGAAATGGTTTTACGTTTCAATTATTCGTATCCAAATAGTAGATGTATACAATATATTTTAATATATATTATGAAAATTTTATGTTACTCACCATAGATAAATATTATGAACTTTAATATTTTTTAATATTTTTCTTATTATTTTAATAAATATCCGATTTGATATGAACCTATATCTGTATCTGTTTGATATCCGCTCTGTATTCGTATTCAAAAAATTAAAAAATAATATGAATATGATTTTACAACTATCTGCTCTGTTTTCACCGGTAGCATGAACACATAAACGACTGATATGTGGTGCGCATTTGTAGAAGACTTGGGAATTACCCATCTCACCCCTGTGAAAGGTCCCTAATAGTGACTTTATTAGCACCAAGACAAACAGGT
>CAXKVW010000531.1:0-56980 GCA_964058825.1 Carex arenaria
CAAATACTTGATATGCAAATTATGGTGTGATGTGAAGATATGCTCATTTAACAGTGGTATATACTCTTTTCTTTTCTTTTTCTTTCTATATATTTTTATTACTTTTATAATTATTTGTTAGATGAATACTAACAAGTTTTAACTCTGCGTATGTCATATTGGACATAGCCGGTCCCAAGTCCGGATAAAAGAGGAGGGTTACATGAAAAACTTGAATATTATACTATTTCTTGATCTAGATTTTTGCTTTACATGAAAAACATGATTCCCACTCCATTATTTTTTCAACTCACTAATTTTTGCTTTCCTTGATCTAGATGATGTACAACTCAAAACTAAGGTGTATACTATTTCCCAAATTATGACTATGAACACCCCTGGTCGAAAAGGAGTAAAAAAAAAGGATTGAAAATACAAGAAAAAGAATCTGACTATGACTTAATGAAACTTGCAAATGAGTCTTTTATCAAAATACTTCGATTTGTTCGGTTTAACCGAACAAACCGAAATTTACTTTGGTTCGGTTTTAATCGATTGATGAGTTTAATTCGGTCGGTTCAGTTCTATTTTTGAAAACCAAATAAAATTTTGGTTTGTCTATTTTATTTCGGTTTTAACCGAATCGAACCGATGAACACTCCTAGCTGTCACTAGTGGAAAATCTACTTTTTGTATCGGGTATTTAAGCCCATCTGTATCGGGTATCGGGGTGACACTGATCCGGGTGATACAAATACCCGAGGTTATCTGTATCGGGTGTTCAACAGATACAGAAAGTAACTTTTAGTGTCCGTTAATAAGTAGAACCGATTGATACGGATCTCAAAAATCGAGTTTTTTAAAATAAAATTTAGGATCCTATTTGTATCGGGTGAATAGTAAAAACCGATACAAAAACTTTAATTGCATCGGTTAACTAATAAAAACTGATACAATTAAAGTTTTTGTATCGGTTAATTAGTAAAAACCGATACTGATACGATTTTTGTATCGGTTAATTAATAAAAACCGATACTGATATATTAATTAGATATTTTTAAAATAATTGTGAAAATACCTTTTGTATCGGTTTTTAATATAGAACCGATACAAATTTTATTTAATTTTAAATGATTTTTTTTAATTTCTGGCCAGCTCCCATATATTTGGCTGGCCTATATAAAAAACATGCATTCATGAATCACATCCTAAATTATATTATACAACACCTAAATTGAATTAAACAAATAAATTGTTATTACAATTAGATTACACCTCAATTAATTGTTCTTATAACGTATCGCATCAATCGATCCTAATTAAACTGTTCTACTTGGTTTCTTGTTTGAAAAACCTAACCCACTCGAAACGAATTGAATTGATCTCTGCCACAGAATATGGGGTTGCTTTCCAATCCTGCATTTTTTAATATAAAATGAGAGCGTAATTAATTATTTATTGAATAAAAACCGAATCAACAACTAAGGTTACATTTGAAAAATATAAATGCATATATACCTGTATTGACGAAAAATTATCGAGAAAGTGATTGATTATGTCATTCATGAACATCATGACAAAATATGTGCATTCCCAGCTGTCCTTTTGTTGCGGGCACTATATCAAATTGTACCCAAGTAAAAAGTTAGCAATTTTTAAAAGATGGAATTCAACAATTCATAATAAACCGAAATAATTTTATAAAAATAGTAAATTTCTTTAGGTCATAAGCAGCACATTACCTTGTTCTTTCATTGTACACTTGACATGTCAAGTGTACAATGAAAGTAAATAGATTTTTTTTTGTTGACAGGAGACATTTGAAAATCTGCACCGTACTCCATGTACTCATTGATTCGTTTAGAGTAGCTAAGTTTTTGAAACTGAATATTTTGACTAAAGTTGAAAGACTGTGCATCCGTGATATATATATATATATATATATATATATATATATATATAGAGTAGAACTAGGGTGCTTCTAAGTTCACCCAACCTCTTGTGGACTTGATTCTAAAATATATCGAATCAACTTTAAACGATGAATCTAAACTGTTGAAATCGTTCTACCTAATGATTGATGCGTCTACATGTGAAAATTTTAAAGTTTCGAATTAATTTAATATAGAGTCAAGTGGTCAAAGGAGTCCAAAAAATGAATGCATTAAAATTAATTTATAAACCTTAAACTTTTGACCACTTGACTCTATATTAAATTAATTTGAAACTTTAAAATTTTCACATGTAGACTCATCACTCATTAGGTAGAAGGGTTTCAACGGTTTGGATCCATCGTTTAAAGTCGATTATATATATTTTAGAGTCAAGTTCACAAGAAGTTTGGTGAACTTAGGAGCACCCTAGTTCTACTATATATATATATATATAGAGTAGAACTAGGGTGCTCCTAAGTTCACCCAACCTCTTGTGAACTTGACTCTAAAATATATCGAATCGACTTTAAACGATGGATCCAAACCGTTGAAACCCTTCTACCTAATGAGTGATGCGTCTACATGTGAAAATTTTAAAGTTTCGAATTAATTTAATATAGAGTCAAGTGGTCAAAAGTTTAAGGTTTATAAATTAATTTTAATGCATTTATTTTTTGGACTCCTTTGACCACTTGACTCTATTTTTTGGACTTCTTTGACCATCAATCATTAGGTAGAAGGATTTTAACGGTTTGGATTCATCGTTTAAAGTCAATTCAATATATTTTAGAGTCAAGTTCACAAGAGGTTGGGTGAACTTAGGAGCACCCTAGTTCTACTCATATATATATATATATATATATATATATATATATGAGGAGGGTTCAAATGTCTTCATTTTTTATACCACCATCATACCTCCATTTTTAAAAACATTAATAACTCAAAATTTAAAACTTAAAAGTCAAAATAAAACCGTTGAATATGATTTACATCATTTTATCTATCCACGTGTAAAAAATTATGACATTTCAATTTTGTTTTGGTTGTCATCAAGAGCTTGTAAAAACGTACTAATGTGGATAATTTCTAGACATTGATTTTTCAACTTATTGATTCATGTATAAACAAAATCGAAATGTGATAATATTTTATGAGCACATATATAAAATAACATAGATCACATTTAACGGTTTTATTTTGACGTTTATGATTTAAATTTTGAGTTATTAACATTTTAAAAATGGAGGCATGGTGGAGGCACAAAAAATGGAGGCATTTGAACCCTCCTCTATATATATATAGAGTAGAACTAGGGTGCTCCTAAGTTCACCCAACCTCTTGTGAACTTGACTCTAAATTATATCGAATCGACTTTAAACAATGAATCCAAACCGTTGAAACCCTTCTACCTAATGAGTGATGCGTCTACATGTGAAAATTTGAAAGTTTCAAATTAATTTAATATAGAGTCAAGTGGTCAAAGGAGTCCAAAAAATGAATGCATTAAAATTAATTTATAAACCTTAAACTTTTGACCACTTGAGTCTATATTAAATTAATTCGAAACTTTAAAATTTTCACATGTAGACGCATCACTCATTAGGTAGAAGGGTTTCAACAGTTTGGATTCATCGTTTAAAGTCGATTCGATATATTTTAGAGTCAAGTTCACAAGAGGTTGGGTGAACTTAGGAGCACCCTAGTTCTACTCTATATACATATATATATGTATATATATATGTGTATATATATGTATATAGAGTAGAACTAGGGTGCTCCTAAGTTCACCCAACCTCTTGTGAACTTGACTCTAAAATATATCGAATCGACTTGAAATGATGAATTGATGCGTCTACATGTGAAAATTTTAAAGTTTCGAATTAATTTAATATAGAGTCAAGTGGTCAAAAGTTTAAGGTTTATAAATTAATTTTAATGCATTCATTTTTTGAACTCCTTTGACCACTTAACTCTATATTAAATTAATTCGAAACTTTAAAATTTTCACATGTAGACGCATCAATCATTAGATAGAAGGATTTCAACGGTTTGGATTGATCATTTAAATTCGATTCGATATATTTTAGAGTCAAGTTCACAAGAGGTTGGGTGAACGTAGGAGCACCCTAGTTCTACTCATATATATATATATTAAAACTGAATTTGTCCAGTACTGAAATCTCCGAAAATTTCATGTTCAATCCATCTAGTATTTTGCACGAATCTTGACGCACATCCAAGGGTTTAAAACACGAATTAAAACTAGGCTTTTAATTCGCAATGCACCATAGCACTACTCTATATATATATATATATATTTTCTATTCCTGATTTGACTAAAAGTAAAAAAAAAAATACATGTGATTTCTATAGCGCATAGGAAGCTGATCTGAAAATAAGAAAATTATTGGTCTGTGTACGTAAGTCAGAAAATAAGAAAATTATTTATGTTTTATTTTCAATTTGATGTTGCATTTATATTGAATATGATGGTTTAGACATTACAATATTACACTTACTTTTTTTATTTCTTTTAGTTAAATATTTATTTAGACATAGTCATGCCTCTGTTAGTTAAATAGATATTATATTATGGTTTATATTTTTAATCAGTCAAAGTTGTGTGGTATATGTGAAATTCCCCCTACGTGCACCTCTTATAAACATCAAAATTATGTATTTCCACCTCTAAATTTTGAAATTATATATATATTTCCCCTCTAAACTTCCAAAATTCATAAATTTACTCATTGAATTTTTTTTATATTAAAACTCATTTATAGAAATTGGAAGCACCACATTTTTATTTAACTAAAGCTAGGCTATAGTTTTAATTGTACGTACTCAATAAAATACTATTATTTTTTAACATCCTTATTAATTTGCTTATGAAATTTATTCCATCGATTAAAGTATTTTTTTTATTTGGAGACTAGAGTTTTCTTTTCATATTGCTTCATCATCACACCAATAAAGTGGGGGAAATGACACGAATATACCAGCATAGCCAACAACCGTTGCTTCCTCTTTTTCTTTCTCTCCTTTTTATGATTTGCTTTAAGTAAATATATTCGTTACCTTTGTTTTTATCCTTTGCTCAAAGCTGTGGCCAAATTAGACTTTAATTGGTGCAAAGTGAAAACTATATTCCACTAAAATCGGACGTGTGCTTTGCTTTGCTTGCACTCATTATTCTCTCCTTTCCCTTTAGCTCCCTTCTATTGTTTTCAAGTGCTTTGTCAATTTCTCTTGATCTATTGCCCTTGTAATAATTTCCTCTTTCAAACTCAAACAAATTAACAGTAGCAATTTAAGCAATGGCAAGTGTGCTGATCTCGGACCTGATACTTATCCTGCAACACCCCGGATTGATGCTGGGAATGGAGGAAGAGTGCCAGCAGCTGGTCCAACTGTTTAGGGTTATCCTGCCCGTGCTCCCTCATGCTAAACATAGGGCTATATACGGATCTTTTGAACACAGACAGGAAAGTGAAACCTGGCTTAGGGACCTTAATGCAGCAGCATATGAAGTTGATGAAATAGTAGATGAGTTCAGATATGCAAATCTTCAAGCAGAGGCTGAGACCAACCGCTACCAGAGCGGTGACAAAGTAAGAACTGGTATCTTCTTTCTTCGTAAATTAATTAGTGGGATGAGGGAGGGGCTCCCCATAAAGGGAGGGATGAGGGAGAGGCTCCCCATTAAGGAAGGGATGAGGGAGAGACTGACAGGACTTGTGATCAGAATTCGCGATCTTCTTGAAACGTCAACTCGCTTCATTAGTCAAGATAGCCAGGGGCTAATGCCCGGAGCTGAAAGTCGGGAAAGCCTGATTTTATCAAGCCTGAGAGAAATTGATCCTATTATTGTTGGCAGAGATGAAGACAAGGAGGAAATTGTGAACTGGTTGCTTCATTCCAACGTTGTTAGGGATACCAATACCATTGCAGTACTCTCAGTTGTTGGTCCGGATGGTAACGGAAAGACTACCCTTGTTAGGTTCACATGTGCTGATGCCCGAATCAAGGATAATTTTGAGGTTATTCTATGGGTTGATGTTAGAGAAGAATTTGTTGTTGCTAGAATTGCAAAGTCCATGATAGATCAGGTAATAGGGAAAGATTGTTGCTTATCTGAAGGTGATCCTGATTTACTACAGCGCCGCATTTATCAAGAGTTAAGCGGTAAGAGATTCCTTCTTGTCTTGGATGCTGTAGGGTATGATGAGGATCTGTTAAAGTGGGAGCAGTTGAAGTCATGGCTTGAGCAATCTGCTGCAATTGGGAGTTCCTTAATAGTAACGACATCCTGGAAATGGATGGCAGACATTATGTCCTCAGCAAATGGATATCAAATGCACATATCGCCTTTGAGAGACGATGATCTTTGGACTCTATTTTCCAAGAGAGCATGCTTTGCAGAAGAAGAAATTTCTCCAGAGGTGCTTGAGATTAGCCAACAAATACTCAAAAAATGCCTTGGTTCGCCTTTGCTAGTGAATATGATGGGTGGTTTGATGAGATTCAAGAAAGAGCTTGCTGAATGGCAACAAGTAAATCACCAATTAAATCATTCTTCCGTAGATTTGATGGAATTGTGCATTACTCATTTATCTCCTGAAACTAGAGAATGCTTTGCCTTTTGTTCGGTCTTCCCTAAGGGCCATTACATGGATAAAGAGGTGTTGGTCAAACTTTGGATGGCCAATGGTCTAATCTCTTCAGATAGACAAACATCTACAGAAGAAAAAGGTAGCCGCATATTCAATGAGCTTGCCTTGAGGCAATTCTTTGAGGATCTCAAACTTGTTCCCGAAAGTTCATCTAGGGACAAACATGGATGTCGTAGTAGAGTAATATGTACATTGCATCCCCGGGTACATGATTTTGCCTATTTTTATTTACGATATGAATTCGTTTCTGTATCAAGAACCAATCGTTTTCAATTTATACTTGGAGATTCACCAGTAGATATTCCTGTGTTATTAAAAAATAATCCAGATGTGCGTATCTTGATATGCTCGAATGATCCCTTCATTAGAACTGTCAAATGCAGTGTGCTACCCAACTCAAACTCATTGAGAGCTTTGCACTTGCCCTCGGCTTTCTTTGACAGAGATCTGTTTGAACTGAAATATACAAAACACTTGAGATATCTTGATCTATCTGGCAGCAGAATTAAGAGATTACCAGAATCCACAAGCTCGTTATACTTCATACAAACTCTAAATCTCTCAAAATGTTTGCTTCTTGACCGGCTTCCAGAAGATATGAGATACATGAGGAGCCTTAGGCATCTCCATGTCGATAAATGCCCGAAGCTAAAAAAAATGCCATTACATCTCGGGCAACTGAGTTGCCTTAACATCCTTACAACTTATATTGTCGGAGAAAGTGCCGGCAACGGCATTGATGAGCTAAAGTGCCTGAATCTTAGCAGCTTGCTGGAGATATATAACCTGCGAAACGTGAAGGATGCAACAATTGCCAAAGAGGTTGATTTGTTTTCAAAAAAAAAATTGGAGCGGCTAACTTTATGCTGGGGTAGACAACAACTGGTTATGTCAAAAGGAAATAATGATTCGGAGGTATTGGAGGCTCTACAACCTCACAATGGATTGAAGGTGTTGAAAATACAACAATATGGGGGAAATGAATTTGCAAATTGGCTTACCAATCCAGTAGATCTCCTGAATTTGGTTGAACTTCATTTGATTGGTTGCTCACAATGTTGCACCATTCCTCCTGTGTGGAAGATGCGATCCCTTCGAGTTCTCAGTTTAAAATATATGATCAATCTGACATGTATGTACAACTTTGAGTTCACTTCCTTCCCTGGTATAGATAAGAAAGATGGCTCGGAGCCATTCCCAAGCCTCAAGAGGCTGGTATTAGTTGGACTGAAGAGGTTGGAAAGATGGTATGGAGAAGAAGGAATACAAAGAACAATACCATCATTTCCCGTGCTTGATCAGATGGAAATCACAAATTGTCCAGAGCTGAAAAGCATGCCTAGTGTTCCCGTGCTTAAATATTTAACCATAAGCATAGAAAATCATGGTCTACTCCAGTCTACCATTGATATGATAACACAATCACAGAGCTTAGTTGAAGTCAGCATGGCAAAAGCAAGCTATTCTGATAATGAGGCATTGTCAGCATTAGGCGCAGAAGTGAAGGGACGTAATAGCCCTAAGCTTCGAGTAATGAGACTGGAATCAACTAATAGTTTTTTCATGGCCAGGGAAATACCGCATCTAAGGTTGGGTTTTTGGAGATCACTAGTATCACTTGAAAATTTGGATATTTTCAATTGCAGCAGCATTTTTGCCTGGCCATTAGAGGAGTTTAGAAACTTGCACAAATTGAAACGGCTATCTTTCCGAAAGTGCCCAAACCTAACTGGTTTGCTTCATAACCAGTTGCAAAAAGACGAAAAGGTTTTACCGCTACTTCAATCCCTAGAATTCTATGCATGCCCTTCTTTGAAAGAGGTTCTGAGGTGCACATCGATCCTTTACTTGGAACTAGATGAATGCCCTGAAATCAATTCAATTTCAGGTTTTAATAACCTGAAGATGTTGTACCTCTCATGCTTAAGCTGGACGACTTTGCCAACTGGATTCCAAGAGATCGAGAAATTGGAGTCTCTTAGGGTGTCCGAATGCTACTGCCTGACATGCTTGCCAGTTGAGTTGGCAGGTCTCACATCACTTCGAACCTTGATCATTGACAAATGCTCAAGAGTGCATTGTCTTCCCGATGGTCTTGACCAAATGCTCTCTGGTCTTGAAAAATTCCAAATTTCAGAGTGCCCTGCTCTAGAAAAGTTCTGTGAAGAGGGACCACATTCTTTCATAATCTCACAAATTAACAACAGGAGAAACAATTCAACTGGACCATCTACTGAAGCTTGAAGTTACATAGCCCTCCTTTCTCATGTATTATTGTGAATTTGTAATTCAACCCTTCCTTTTCCAAAACAAATTTGATGTTTATGGAAAAAAAGATTTTTGTTCTTTTATTATTATCTCATTCGACCCTTGTTAATATGGATAATCAGTACACTTGACCCGACTAGAAGGTTTATGCATAGGTTGAAATCCATACCCAATCTCTTTACTGGATGGTGATTATAGGCACCAAATTTAATAGATCCCAATTATGATATTCAGTACCAGTTAGCAAATATACTGCCTCATATAACACCTGTAACAATCCTAGGTTTTATATATGGGAAGAGTATTGCAGCTTTGCATGGAGTCGAACACTAGACAGTTAGCTCTTTGCACAAATTTTTTTTTTTTTTGCTAAAGTGGGATCAAGTTTCATTTACCCTTGTTGAAACTAACTTTCCACAAGCACCTGTAAGAAAATTTCCATATGCCCCTTGTTGCTCAATCACCAATAGGGCATTTTGGAAATTATTTCATTTGACATAATTATTCACATTGTTTCAGACATTTGACACTTATAAGAAATGAACTTTCTGATGATAAAAAAAAAAAGAGGCTAAACAACCTCTGCTAAGTTTCCATACTATTTTACTAATCCATCCCTTTTTCTCCACTGATGCAGTTCATGAGAAGGCCCGGCGTAGGATGGATTTTGCATCTCTTGATACGTCGAACGATGTGTAGCAATTAGGTACGTACGTACATATATAGATAAGTTCAAATCTTTTGAGTTAATTAATATTTTTTCAGTTTCCATAATTCTGTGGGGTCTGGTTATCTTGCTAAATGATCCAAATCATGTCACTTGGTTTGGGATGGCAAAAAAATTGAGAACAAAAAAAAAATGTAAAGAAGCGGGGATTGTTTTGATATTTTAATACATCTAAAATATTACTACCGTTCTCCACTATTACATGTGGCAATTAAACTCAGAATTATATTTAAAAAGAAGTTCACGCAAAAGGACAATAATTTTGTTTTACAATCTAATCAAACAGGGATATATATATCTTGTTTTCATTTTCAATGGCAAATGGTCCATATATAGTTTAATTATTGGTTCATTGAAATAATTTAAAGTGCGGTAAATATTTTCTGATATAATTTACAAGGGATATAAATGTTAACTTTTTTTTAAATAACGAGTAAATAACCTATTATATATATTTTCCACTAAAACAAAAGAAAATTTTACCAACAATTCAAGTTTCATGGATGTAGCGATATTGTAGGAAATTTAACAACTACATAGCCACTGATTTTAATTTTTTTAATTTTTGGTTCTTCCAAAATCTTTCATGTCGCGGTTGTAAAAAAAAAGTATTCCAATATTATCATTTTTTTGTAGTGTTTTGAGTTGCCATGAGTACATTGAAACAAATGTAACATTTATTTTCACTGGATATATGAGAAAATTGTAGGCGGAGGAAGAGAAGAAGTGTCCATTTGGTGCTAATTTGGTTATGATATTGAATTGTTGTTAGTTGAATGAGTTGGTCCGTATACGATATCCTCCAAAATAAACAAGTTTTTTAAAAATTTTGATCGTCCCTTAAACTTAAAAACTCTGTATAATACAAAATGAAAGGACCATATATGATAATTTTTGTGATAAGAGAAAAATGATGAATTGGAAAAATGAAATTCTTATTTTCAATTCTGATACTTGTACAGAGATATTACATGGCTCTTTATAGCCTAATTCTCTTGTAGCCGTTGATGGGTTGCCTAAAATACTGGATTCAGTATATTGCCTAATTGAGGGAATTAAGCTAGGTACTAATTTTAGCCTAACAGCTATATTTTTATGCTAGCTGGATTTCCTATCTAAAATTGCCAATGAGGATCTTCTGAGGCAATTTCCTTATTTCTCAACACTCCCCCTCAAGTTGGGTTCGAATAAATTGATTGATCCCAACTTGCCCAATATATTTTGATGACTAGCTTTGTCAAGCGCTTTTGTGAATATATCGGCTAACTGCTCTTGACTTCTGACAAATGGTGTTTCTATTTCTCCTGACTGTACTTTTTCTCTGATAAAGTGACAGTCAACTTCAATGTGCTTTGTTCTCTCGTGAAATACAGGATTAGATGCGATGTGTCGCGCAGCCTGATTGTCACAGTACATCTTCATAGTTCCTCTATGATCTATCTTCATGTCGCGAAGTAGGTGTTTGATCCAAGTGAGCTCACTTGCTGTGGATGCCATGGCCCGATACTCTGCTTCGGCACTTGATCTTGCCACGACGCTCTGCTTCTTGCTTTTCCATGTAACCAAATTGCCACCTACAAAAGTGCAAAAACCTGTGGTTGATTTTCTGTCGCAGCTCCCGGCCCAATCTGCATCCGAAAAACCAACCACATCATTAGAATTATTTTTTCTCATCCATATTCCTTGACCTGGAGTGCTTTTAAGATATCTCAGTATCCTATCAATTGCACTCAAGTGACTGGTACGTGGAGCATGCATAAATTGACTAACTACACTAACTGCATATGCGATATCAGGTCTGGTAACGGTAAGATAGATTAATTTGCCAACCAACCTTTGATACTGTCCTATGTCAGTTAGTGGTTCACCATTTTCTAATCCAAGTTTAATATTGGTTTCCATCGGGGTGCCGGCTGGTTTAGCTCCTAACTTACCAGTCTCTTTTAACAGGTCAAGAACATATTTTCTTTGAGATAGAAATAAGCCCTTGCTTGAGTGAGCTATTTCTATACCAAGAAAGTATGAAAGTTGTCCAAGATCTTTGATATCAAATTCTCTTTTTAAATATTCCTTAACCCTTTTTATTTCCTCATTATCATTTCCAGTGACAATAATGTCATCTACGTAAACAAGGATAATAGTAGTAGAATTTTGTGAATGTTTGACAAACATAGTAGAGTCTGCTGTGCTTTTGATAAAATTAATTTTTAAAAGAGAGAAACTTAGCCTAGCATACCATGCTCTTGGTGACTGTTTTAGACCGTAAATTGCTTTCTTTAACTTACATACCAATGAAGGGTCTGATGTACTTTTGTAACCTGGAGGAAGAGTCATGTAGACTTCTTCTTTTAGAGTTCCTTGAAGAAATGCGTTCTTTACATCCATTTGGAACATGCTCCACCCTAAATTGGTAGCTACTGATAACAGAATTCTAACTGTGTTCATTTTGGCCACTGGTGCAAAGGTCTCTTGGTAGTCAATACCATAGGTTTGTGTAAAGCCTTTGGCTACTAACCTTGCTTTGTACCTTTCAACTGTGCCATCACTATTGTACTTTATCTTATATACCCATTTGCAACCTACTGGTTTTTTATTTTTTGGTAAACTAACAATGTCCCATGTGTCATTTTTTTCTAAGGCCTGAAGTTCCTCTTTCATAGCCTTACACCAAATCGGGTCCTTATTGGCTTCATCAAACTTGGTTGGTTCAGTTTGTTTAGTTATTTGACTTAAATAAGCTTGGTATTCCGTGGATATATTGTTGTAAGAAAGAAAATCTTGAATTGGATACATCACCTGATGGGATACATAATCACTTAACCTGATAGGAGGCTGAGTTTCTCGTATTGATCTCCGCAAGGCAATTGCTTCTTGAGCAGGTTCTTCATTTGACTCATTTTCTCCCCCTGAAGAACTTGCTCCTGACTCATTTAAGGGTTCTGCTTCTTCATGTGCAACCTGTTCTTGATCTGTTTCTTCAGGAAAAATAAAGCTATTTGGAAATAATATGATTGGTTTACCCTGTGTATCGAGATGGTTTTCTTCTTTTTGAAAATATGGTTCATTCTCAACAAACGACACATTTCTTGAGATATAAAGTTTATGATTTTTTGGATCATAACATTTGTACCCTTTTTTTTCAGAAGAATACCCTAAAAATATGGTTTTAACAGAGTTCGTATCTAATTTGTCATGCCTCTTTATATGCACAAAGCATGTACACCCAAACACTCGGATATGATCAAGGTCTATTTTTCTACCTTTTAAAATCTCTAAAGGACTCATATTTTTCAACCTAGGACTTGGCAATCTATTTATAAGATATGTTGCTGTTAACACCGCATCTGACCAATAGATTTTGGGAATATTATTTTGAAAAAGAAGTGATCTAGTGACTTCAAGAAGATGTCGATTTTTTCTTTCTGAAATTCCGTTTTGTTCAGGTGTGTTAATACATGTGGTTTGGTGTAAAATTCCTTTTTGTTTGAAAAATTCTGCAAAATTTTTGTTTACATATTCTGTCCCATTATCTGATCGAAAATCTTGATTTTGGCACTATATTGATTTTCAATAAAATTAAAGAGTTCTTGAAAACGAGAAAATACTTCATTTTTTGTTTTCAAAAGATAAATCCATGTAGTACGAGAATAGTCATCAATAAATGTAACGAAATACTTAAAATTATTATAAGAGTCAACTGGGGCTGGCCCCCAAACATCTGTGTGGATTAAATCAAAACATTTATCTGATACACTAGTAGATAAAGAAAAAGGTAGCCTAGTCTGTTTTGAAAACTTACAAACATCACAATTACTTGAATCTAAATTATGACAAAATAGTTTATTTAAAACTTGATCAGACGGATGACCAAATCTCCAATGCAGCAACTTGTCACGATTTATTTGACTTAATGATACAAAACACTTATTCATATTATCTTCAAGATAATATAAGCCATTTTTAAAATTTCCCTCACCAATCGTCTTCCCTGATACTCGGTCCTGAAATATCACTTTATTTGGTGAGAATATTACATTGCAGTTTAAATCTTGAGTTATTTTACCAACAGATAATAGATTTGAATTAAAGTCAGGTAGGCACAAAATATTTTTTACATCTTTTGTAAAAAATTTTGTAGTACCAACACCGCAAATTTGGGCTTTATTTCCATTGGCAACAATTACATGTTGAGGGTCTTTAATTTTTTCAAAATTTTGTAATTTGGTTTGATCACATGTCATATGATCGGTAGCACCCGAATCAATAATCCAATTGTTCGTATTTTGGAACAAATTTGCAGATTTTGGATTATAAAAAGAATGACATGAAAAATTAGATTTATATAATATAGAACCTGGAGTCTGTTGTTGCAACAGATTATTAAGTTGAGTCAGCAACTGTGCTAGTTGTGCTGTACCCGCCACAGAAGATCCTGCTGGATCAGTTTTGTTAACTGGGTCGGATCCAGTACGCACCGCCCCCTCATTTATCCCCAAATCCGACGCCTGGCTCAATCCTCCGAACTTCTTCTCTTTCTCCCATTTTCGCCCGCCGCCACCATTGTTCCCTCTGTCTCGGTTGGGTCTCAGGTGGGGATGGAGGTGCCAGCAGCCGTCGCGAGTGTGGCCCTGTTTCTTGCAGTGGTCGCACTTGTCGTTGCTGGTGGGTGCTCCCCTTGCTTTCGCCCCTTCTCGGACATTAGGGTTCAGGTTACGAGCAGCGTAGGCTTTGGTTTCAGCGGTGTCAGAATCAGTCTGGGTGTTCATGTTGGCACGCCGTGTCTCTTCTCTTTGTATGGTTGCCATTACTGAGTCGATTGATGGTAGTTCGGTTGAGCACAGAATTTGGGATTTAATGGCTTCATAGCTTGAGTCAAGACCTCCCAGGTATGTGTAAATCAGGTCTTGCTCCGCCCTTCTTTGAATTTCTTCTGGATCTGTTGTAGGTGGGAGGTAAAGTTGGAGTTTCTCCCATCTTGTCAGAACTTCAGTTCCATACTGTGAACTGGTTTTGCTCCCTTGTTTGATTTGTGACAGTTCCTGTTTTAGATTAAAAATGTGAGCAAAATTTTGTTGTTGGCCGTATAGTTTTTTTACCTTGTCCCATACGGCTTTGGATGAGTTCAGAAGCATGCATAGGCGTGCGATTTGAGGCTCCATGGTGTTGATGAGCATTGACATCACCATGTGATCTGTTGCCTGCCATTCTGCAATTTTCTTTGTCTCTTCCTCATTTGGCTCTGCTGGTTTTGCTGCTTTTGGCTTTTTTAAGGTTCCATCAATAAACCCTAATTTGCCTCTGCCGCTGAGACCTATTTGGATGGATCTTGACCATGGAATGTAGTCTTTGTTGCCACTGAGTATTATGGTTGTGATTTTGGAGTTATCAGTTGGTAGAGACATGATTTCTAGTTGATTTGTTGGTACTGGTATTGTGTACCAGTTTGGGTTTTTGGCTCTTTTTGGCTCTATACCCTCTTTCTATTGATGTAGCTTGATTCACAGGTTTGAATCTCGCTCTGATACCATGATAATTTTTGTGATAAGAGAAAAATGATGAATTGGAAAAATGAAATTCTTATTTTCAATTCTGATACTTGTACAGAGATATTACATGGCTCTTTATAGCCTAATTCTCTTGTAGCCGTTGATGGGTTGCCTAAAATACTGGATTCAGTATATTGCCTAATTGAGGGAATTAAGCTAGTTACTAATTTTAGCCTAACAGCTATATTTTTATGCTAGCTGGATTTCCTATCTAAAATTGCCAATGAGGATCTTCTGAGGCAATTTCCTTATTTCTCAACAATATATATTAATATTGGAACTCATTAGAGTTGTTATCTAGTCCATTTGGCTTGAAAGGAATAAAATATGGTTTATGGGTGTTTCTGCAAAATCAATTAGGAATTTGAGTAGCTCTATTATTTCCTTAATTACTCTCTCATTTAAATTGGTGTAAATCCAAAAGTTATGATTTTTTTTATATAAATTAACTCTTATTTTTCCACATGATATGACAGAATTACCCTTGTAGGAGCGTACAGGTACACCTTCCAGTACCGGATCCTTGGTTTGGACTACACCTCTGTGAAGCAACTGGTTAAAAGGACTTTATTTGCAATATTGTTTTGTTATTTCTTTGGTTTGTAATAGTTGATACAGTTCTTATGTTTAAGTTTGAATGCATTGTTACTCTTTAGTATGTAGGAGTTTTAAAATCATAGTCCGTAATAGTTTAATTAAACTTGGGAGTTATGATACATGTGCTTTCTACTTGTGTTTTCCTTTGAAACTGATATTTGCTTTGAAATATTGTTTTGTTATTTCTTTGGTCTGTAATAGTTGATACAGTTCTTCTTATGTTTAAGTTTGAATGCATTGTTATTCTTTAGTATGTAGGAGTTTTAAAATCATAGTCTGTAATAATTTAATTATACTTGGGAGTTATGATACATGTGCTTTCTACTTGTACCTTTGAAACTAATATTTTCTTTGAAATACTGTTTTGTTATTTCTTTGGTCTGTAATAGTTGATACAACTCTTCTTATGTTTAAGTTTGAATGCATTGTTACTCTTTAGTATGTAGGAGTTTTGAAATCATAGTCTATAATAGTTTAATTATACTTGGGAGTTATGATACATGTGCTTTCTACTTGTATCTTCCTTTGAAACTGATATTTTCTTTGAAATACTGTTTTGTTATTTCTTTGGTCTGTAATAGTTGATACAGTTCTTCTTATGTTTAAGTTTGAATGCCTTGTTACTCTTTAGTATGTAGGAGTTTTGAAATCATAGTCTGTTATAGTTTAATTATACTTGGGAGTTATGATACATGTGCTTTCTACTTGTATCATCCTTTGAAACTGATATTTTCTTTGAAATATTGTTTTGTTATTTCTTTGGTCTGTAATAGTTGATATAGTTCTTCTTATGTTTAAGTTTGAATGCATTGTTACTCTTTAGTATGTAGGAGTTTTGAAATCATAGTCTATTATAGTTTTGGGAATCATAATCTTATAAACTCTTTAGGTTTCTTAATGAAATCGGTGGATTTTGAAAAAACATAATGTTAATTTGATAAGCAAATCTTTCCTGTGATAATTGTTAATTCTCTCAGTTGTGCGTTAATCTTGATGACACCAATCCATAAATTCGTTCTCACAGAAGATAAAGCATATATGTTTTGTTAATTTTCTCACGAAGTTTAGTTTAACTCACTGAATATGATACTGAGTTTCAATGGTTTGGATTCGTCATTTGAAGCCGATCCGATATATTTTTGGAGTTGTGCTCACCAAACCCTCTTGGTGAGCACGTCACACCCAAGATTTACTCTCTCTCTCTCTCTCTCTCTCTATATATATATATATAGAGGTTGGCTAAGCTCAAAATATTTGTTCCTAGCCTCAGGAACAAACGATTCGGTTCTCATGTTTTCAAAGTTCAAACGGTCAATCAAAATATACAGGTGTTTAATCTATATTAAAATGTGCTTGGAGACCAAATTTTACAATTTTTGAAATTTTTTTACTATTTATTAAGATGGTTTGAAAATAGTTGTTTTTCAATAGTGCAGAATTTTAATAAAAATAACGATTTTCAAACCTTCTTAATAAATAGTAAAAAAATTCTAAAAAATTTAAAATTTGGTCTCCAAGCACATTATAATATAGATTAAACATCTGTCGGTTTGGATCGACCGTTTGGACTTTGAAAATTGAAGAACCGAATCGTTTGTTCCTGAGGCTAGGAACAAACGTTTTGAGCTTAGCCAACCTCTATATATATATATATATATATATAAAAACTTAAGTGATCTCTTAATTTGGCGGTACAGTCTTATGTGCAACAACTCGAAGCAGTTGATTCTGCAAATAATAATATGATAATGTTTAAAAAAGTAGATCAATCAAATATGTTTCAATGTTTCTACACTTGAAGGAAAAGAACTTGAAACAAATTCTAACTGCAATCTGTTTCGTTTTGTGGAGGGAGAAATGTAGAAGAATTTTTACAGGAGACAGCAAACAGCATAGGCTGTTAGCCATGGAGATAGCATAAGAGGTGACTAGTTGATTTGAAATAACTTAGGGCTAGATGTAAAATATTGTAATTTTTCAGCTTTCTTTTCCCCTTTTTTTTTTTTTTTTTTGTAAACTTGTATTTTTAACAGTTGGTTCAGTCTAGATTTGAAGTGTCATAGGAGAATGTCATTTGCTAGTGTGGTTAAAAATCCTAGTTCTGCTTGATGTGAAATGTGTACAATTCGTTTACAGAGTTACCAGTTTAAATGTGTGGGTTCTGTATTAGATTGACATTTCTACAAAAATATCTTGCCTGATTTGGAGGATCGTTGTTATAACTGATGGTTAATATTAGCAACGTGTTACCATGTTTTACATCATCAACAATAACAAAAGAAAACTTGTGTTTTGTTCATTTAAGCATTTTGTCATACATTTTATGGCTATCCACCCCTGCAAGGAATATGGCCATCATAGAGACTGGAATTAGTTGTTTCACCGGAAATAGATGTTAGAAGGATCAACGTTTAAAGTCTTAGCTTTACTCTGATTGATAATGTTATTCTACCATTAGTCCGTTATTATTTGATTAATTTGCCTAAAATGTCATATATAAACTTCATGCCCTGTACGTAGGGCTGCTAATGATTAAGGTTCAGCTCAAACTCGGCTCGGCTCAATGAGAGAAGCAAAATGATTTGGCTCAAATTCGGCTCGGCTCGGCTCTTCTCTGAAAATCACGGGTAAAAATAACATGAAATCAGATCAAAAACTCAAATTATTTTTTGTTGCAAAATTAAATTAAGATAAAAGAATAATGTAAAGCATTACAACATTAAATTTTATTTTGAAGTATAGTATATATAGTCATCATTTCTTTGAAATTCGGACTATTTTTGAACAATTGAACCTCAGAAAATAATTTAATACCTCATATTAAAGTTTGACTCGTTCCTTAATTTGTAAAAAAAAATTGACTCATTCCTTGAAAAAAAATAACATGTTCATAGAGGTTCATTGCAGTCCCACTGTTAGACCTTTTGTCACCTCTCCTTTTTGTTCTAGCTATTACTAAAAATGAAAAACTCAGTCAAATTTGCAGCGACTTGGCCAATTTCATCAAGAGTCAAGGCTCGGTTAGGAATAGGCAAAAACCATATTCAGGAGTAGGCAAAATTGATATACGAAAATCAATTCTGTAAAATTTTGAACTATATCAAGCATAAAAAATTTCTGAGCTAAACAGACACTTTTTTTTGTTTTTGTTTTTGAAAAATGGCTTTAGCCCGATTCATTTAAGAAACTTTGTACATATTAATTACAAACCAAAAGCTAGTTGTGTCATAACATCACAACACCTAAACAGAAAATTTAACTTTTGCATGCTCAAAATAAGTAGACACGTCAAAATAGCACAAACAGAACCAGAAAGATTTAAGTATTGAAGGGTATACAAACTAGTACTTAAAAATCTTTTCAACTTATATATTTCAACTAAAAAAAATTAAATAAACAAATTTCGGAAACACTTTCACAATTCTCATCAACAAACTAAAAATTCAAACTACCAATAAATCCCCATCCCCCATGAAAGAAGGTTTAATTTCCTAATTTTGATTTACCACAACCCATGATTGAATTTGGTAATTTCCCTAATCTATCGACACCTTCTTCAAAAACAATCCCCATCCCCATGAAAAAATGAGATTCTATGTGGCAATGAAATGCCCAGACACCAGGATTATCTGCCTTGAATCTAATTGCTGTCCATCCAGATGTTTGCAATGCAACATTGTTCTTCAAAATTGGATCCTTCAAATTGTAGTTCTTTGGATCAGTTTCTGGGTCGAATTTTCCTGATCCGGAACCCAAGACCCAGAAATCGTGACCGTGCAAGTGCCACGGGTGCGTCTCACTGTTGTTGGCTGTTAGTGTGTTAGCATTCTGCAGTATCACATCAACTACTGAACCAAACTCGAGTTTATAGATCGAAGTGCTCCTTGTTGCATTACTGTTCGAGGGAGGTACATTAATATCATAGTTTTTTATATCATATGTCTCTGGTGGCGGCTTCTGCTCAAACACATGATGCAAATTGTTCTTTAGAGCAATTAGGTATGGTGTCTGTGGTAAATCATGTGACACATTGTTAAGGGACCATCTTGTGATTCCATCAATTCGGTTTTGGGTGTTCAAAAGGTTGATTACTCGGTCGGATTTTGCTGGTGGCGGTTCAATGAAATTCGGATGAGCACGTGTGGCCCAACTTTGTTGCATCCTGTCATAGGTATTGTTCCAAAGTGGTCCGGTCGGGGGATCAGCGGTAGGAGGGTACCTTCCACGAGGGATTCCATAATAATTGAGGAGTCCAGTTCCGGTTGGTGTGCCGGGTTTTCGACCAACGACATTACTTGCTAACCAATAATTGCGGGTTGGGTCTTGATCTGCTTTAAGAATTACTGAGTAAGTCTCTCCAGAATATATGTAGAGATTTTTCACGACAAAAGGGTCGACGTAGTGACTGTCAGCTTCAACCACAGTTAATGAATGTCCCTGAAAAGTGTAACATTTAATTTATCAGTTCTTGCAATTAGCGAGGTCGAATAATGAGCGTCTCTTATTTTGAGAGCTATTGAACAAAATATGGATGAATCATACCTCTATTTCAAAATTCAGCGCAGAGAGGGATGTTATGCTTGCGATTCGGAGTAGGTAAGTTTTACCAGGTACAACTGTTAGTGTGAGTGGTGCACACTCCAGATTCGATTCATTGCAGGTCCCACTTGCAGCCAGAGAGCAGTTGAACCTCCCACGGCCGTTCATCAAAAGAGACTACACGATTTCATTTAGAGAGAGTATTTGTTAGATGAGATGAAATATTGCCCATTATATCAAAAGAATTTCAGGGGTCTATTTAAAGTAATTATCAAGGCACTTGTATTGAACAAATATAGCATTAAGTTTAATTTACATGTTGATGTTTTTAACCGCAAAATGATTTAAACATACCTGAGGCTCGCCGACAAATTTGAATTTGTCTCTTGGCATAAGAAGACCGGCTGCCTGATCATTTGTGCTGTTGTGCCACCAATCATTTAGTAATATATTGTACTCACGGTCGTATGTAAACGGTTCTGGAAAACCTTCTGGTACTTTCACTACGATCATGCCGTTGAGACCGGCTGATCTTTGCATACCATAGTGTGAATGGTAGATGTAAGTGCCAGGCTGACATGTCATGAGAAAATTTTGTTCCAAGTTAGAATTAGAGAAAATGAATTTAGGTTGTGCTTGTCAGTACTGATATTGCATGTAAAAGCACTCACTCTATCAACCACAAAGCGGTACGTCATTGTGTCACCGGGAAGTATGGGACACTGCGTTACTCCTTCGGTACCATCCATCCATGGTGTACCTATCTGTAAGAAATCAATACATTTGAGATTATTAGAAAATAAAAGGAACAACCACAACTGGTACATTAACACACATATATAAGCCTCTGTTTTACAGTACCTGTCTGATTCCATGCCAGTGGATCGCAGTGTTCTCTGTTAGAAGGCTATTCTTTACCTCAATCACAATTGTGTCACCTAGTGATGCGTATATCGTTGGGCCGGGACTCTGGCCATTAATGGCGATCGTAAGCTTGTTGAAACAATCAGGGGATTTGTACTGGTATGTAATATCCCATTTATGGTAATGCACCTTAGCTTGAACACAAGCTAATGAGAGGCAAGAGGCAAGTATGAACACAAGCAATATCTTGTTAAAGTGCATGTCTTTAATTGGTTGTAATGCTTTGTTCTTTTCTTTTTTTGTAATTGATTCAGGTGTAGTTGGTATGAGATTAGGGGGACAATGCTGGTGGTTATATATATGGTGGGATCGATTATGTGAAATTTGCAGTGAGAACAACAATAAAAAGTCAAAAAGGTTGCATCTATGATATAGTCAAAAAAAGTTTATTTATAACAGGACCAAGTAATTAGAATCATTTTTTAGAAGTCAAAAGGAACAATCTTTTTTTTTTTTAAAGCGTATTATTGGTCATGAGAGAATCAATATGACAGTAAATGTGAAACCCTGCTATATAAATATAATCATGGAGTCAAGTGATCCCATTTACTTTTTCCAAAATTGCTTTATCTTGTTTGGTATTTTTTTTCAACACAATGTGTATAGAAAAAATTTAAAATTGATCCCCATATTTTTAGTAAAAATTAATTATTATGACAACTATATTACAAAGAAAAAATAGTACATTTATATCCCCATATCACAGGTTGATCCATAATACGGGTCAATATTTCCGTTTTTGAAATCTTAATGGTCGATCCGAACTGTTCAACATGATCCCAATTAATATGAATATCTACTTGCATGCCTAATTTTATATTTTTGAGAATTATTTTACTATTTTTAAGATAGGTAGAAAATCACTTGATCTGAAAATTCTGAACTATAAAAAAATAGTAATTTTTTACCCATCTTAAAAAATAATAAAGAAAATCTAAAAAATATAAAATTTGGTCTGCAAAGACATATTCATATGAAAATCATCTTGAACAGTTCGGATCGATCGTTAGAATTTTGAAAATAAAAATATCGATCCGTGTTACGGACTAAATTGTGATATGGATACTACCACAGAGTCGCTCTATTTTTAATTACAAAAGAAGTGAAGGCTCTCTTTTCAAAAGTCTCCGTGAAGTTACCAAAATAGACAAAAGCAGGCTGTAAAGGACGAAACAACAAATCAAGGACATATTCTTCATTGACTGTGTGAGCCCTTGAACTGTGATCAGACGAAGTCACAAGCGCGAGCTAGACTTTTATATTTAGAATATTTCATACCTAATAGGCTAATAGAAAGGGTAAAGGATAGACTATTCAAAATGATAGCGCGTTGGCGCTTAAGCCAAAATGTTCGCCCACTTACTCCAATTGCAAGCCAGCTCATTTACAGCCATAGAGCCTGCTCATGCCTTAAGGGATTCTTCTATTTTGGAGTGAATAGTGATACTTCATGCCAAATTAGCAACAAATTTGTGATAAAATTCCTGCCGGCCTTCATTAATCGTTTATGCTGTTCCAACGCCTTTTACCTCTGATTTCTATTTTAATAGTTGATTCGGCCCAAGTTACTTGCTTTTATTTCAGCGAGGTCCATTTATTTTGCTCCTCTTTAGCCGAGCAGCAGCTAAGCCTAAATTCACTCTTCGGTTTAATTTGGGCCCTTCGATTTTGTTTGGGTCCGAGTTGCTTGCTGCCGAATTCTCAATTCTCTTTCTTTGTGCAATTATTTTATAAGAATATCACCAATCCAAATGGTTTATGCCGTCATTTTTATTCATGCCCACCATTCAATATAATTCGTCAACTATGCCCACTAAAACTAGATTCTATCAAAACTATCCAAACTGGCTATTAAATAGCCGGTTCCTAATTTTTATTAGAGACCAGCTATTAAACCGTCGGTCCCTATTTTTTTTTTTTTTTAAGTTATAACTTTTTTATTTTTTTTATTAAGGTTTTAGATATTTTTGATATGTTTCTTTGAAATTAGATAGAAAAATATATAATTTAGTTTATTAGAATGACTGAAACAAATAACCCGGATCAATATTTTTCAGATCGGATTTTTCGCGGCTGTAAGAAAAATTAAAATATTTCTTTGTTTGTTATTGGAAAAAAAAATAAAAATACTTTAAATCTTAGTTATGATCCCGGTTCAAAAGTCACCTCTAAGTAAATATAGAAAATATTTGAATTCTTATATTTTCAACATAGCCGGCCCTGGAGCTGGGCAGCTAGGGCGACCGTCCTAGGCCTCAAGATTCAAGGGGCCCCTAAAAAAATAGTTTGTATATATATATATATAATTCTATATATATTAAAAATAAATTAAATATTAAAGCTCGGATTTTTTATATATAAAAGATTCAAATTTTCTGTAAATAGGTATGATCTATTGACATATCAATAAAAAATGAGACCGACTAATAGGTTTCTTAAGTATTTGAACACCATATGCTTATACGTCATTTTTGTATTTTAAAATTCCAAATAGTCAATCCAAATTGTTCAACATGACATCCATAATAAAATGCGTTTGGAGACCAAATTTACATATTTTTTAAGGAATAAGATTTGGTCCAAATGGCTTTGGACAGGACCGGCCCTGATTTTAGAGGCTTTGGATGGTGTCCTGACCAAAGCCATTTGGACCAAATCATATTCCTTAAAAAATATGTAAATTTGGTCTCCAAACGCGTTTTATTATGGATGTCATGTTGAACAATTCGGATTGATTATTTAGAATTTTAAAATACAAAAATGACTTATAAGCATATGGTGTTCAAATACTTAAGAAACCTATTAGTCGGTCTCATTTTTTATTGATATGTCAATAGATAATACCTATTTACAGAAAAATTTGAATCTTTTATATATAAAAAATTGGGGGAATTTCATGTATACCCCTCAAAAACTTCAAAATTACATATTTCCCCCTCTAAACTTTGAAATTACATATTTTCCCCTCTAAACTTCAAAAACTCGCATATTTACCCATTTTATTATATTTTATATTAAAACAAATTTAAATTCACAAAATACCCATTTTACCCTTTAATAAAAAAGTATAAAACATCCATCTCACTACAATTTGAATCTGAAAGGTTTCTCTATCGTCCGAATTGCTTTAAGATCTGTGTGTGCTAGGTCAGCACTAATCTTGAAGCGAACACTCACGGATATTGAAGTAATGTGCACAGATCTTAATGCGATGCATGCTGCTCAAATTGCTTTAAAATCCTTGCGCACTAATTCAGCACGAATCTTGAAGCGAATACGCACAGATCTTACTACAATGCGTGCAGATCGGACAGTAAGGGAACCCTTCATATTCTAATTTGAGTTCGATGGGGTGTTTTATACTTTTAATAAAGGGTAAAATGAGTATTTTATAAATTTAGAATGAGTTTTATTACAAAAGACAATAAAATGGGTAAATATGTGAGTTATTGAAGTTTAGAGGAGAAAATATGTAATTTCAAAATTTAGAGGGGGAAATACGTAATTTTGAAATTTTTGAGGGATATACATGAAATTCCCCCTAAAAAATTCGAGTTTTAATATCTTATTTATTTTTAATATATACATAATTTTTTATATATATACAAACTATTTTTTTTAGGGGCTCCTTGAATCTTGAGGCCTAGGGCGGTCGCCCTGGCTGCCCAGCCCGAGGGCCGGCTATGCTTGCAATTAACACTTGTGCTACCGACAGGTTCTGATCAATAGCATATGTGTATAAAATCTGAAATTCCCCTTTTATAACTCCTATTTTAGGCTTATGTGGTATGTCTTTATTATAAAGAAAGAGCTGAAGCTTAGAGCATCTGTATCTCTAAAACACGTGGAGTTTCTCAATAATCATTAAAACGAATTTTAGAAATTTTAGTGTCTCTGAATTTTGAAATCTCAACATCTCTGAAACTAAAGTTAGAGTTTCTTAATTGTCACATCAGTATTTAATTAAAACAGTATTAAAAATTGAGCGAATACGGGTCGATTATTTCGTCACATCAGAGTTTTGAAACGGTTTCATATTTAGAAACCATTGAACAAAATTGCTAAATATGAAATTCATCTACATTTCTGAAACTGGTTTAGAAACTGCCGAGTCATCTTTAAAACTCTAAGAATTTCAGAGATATAGATGCTCTTAAACAAAATTGGAGGCTTGAATACCTAGCCCTCTTTCTTCTAACAATTTCGTGTTGAAACTTAAGTATTTTTCTCATGTTATCTATAAACGTAGCCGCTTTGACTACTGTTGATTGACCTGTTGAGCTTAAATTTTGAGGTGGTTAGAGGCCATCTCGTGGCAAGTACGAAAGCCTGAGCATATTATCAATTGTGACACCAAAATAGTACTGTCTCCCCTTCCCACTATTCTTAACATCGATACATCCATAAATATGTACACAATTTTCAAGGTTATACTGAAGAAGTATGATTTGGGTACTGGACATAAAGTTTGGTTTGTCTGGTAGAAAATAGTCTTCCACAGCCTTCTTTTCAGATTTACCCATTGCCAATACCATTTGGCTAGCATGGCGTCGTTGAAAACTGATAGGTCCATGATCCCCAATCCTCCCTATTTTCTTGGTTTGCACCCATGCCAAAGAAAATGTTGTCTTATTTTGTCTCTGTCATTGATTACCCAAACTGGTAGCTTTAGACATGAGTTGTAAAGCTACCAGTTTGGGTAATCAATAACATTTGTCTCTCATGAGCATGACAGTTGTCTCTATAATAGTTGTAAAGCTACCAGTTGTAAAGCTACAATTAGTCTCTCAGAAGTTCCGATTTGAGGTGTAATAGTTGTCAGAAGTTCCGATTTGTTCAGATTTACTACTAATCCTGAAATGCTTTCAAAAGCAGTTAGGACTATCTTGAGTATATGAATTTGTCTCAAATATGGTTTTATGAAAAAGAGAGTGTCATCCGCATATAGTAGACAAGGAGACAAGCCTGGAAAGGGCATTCTAATTGCGCCTATTGTTTTTAATTTTGAAACCCATCTATTTATAAAGTCCATGGCAAATTGTGATAGTGCCCCCCCTGCCTCGCTCCATGCTTCAGTATTATTTTCTTTCCTAACAGCTGAGAGCCCATTAATCAGGATTTGTGGTGTGCCATTCAATACTGAATTCTCTATCCAAAGTAGCCATTCGGACGGAAAAATTGAAATATGTAAGTACCTTGATTAAATATTCCCAACTTATTGGATCAAATGCTTTATGCACATCAGCCTTGAAAATTGCCAATGGTGTTTACTTCTTTGCGAGTTGTACAGTGCTTGTTGAGCGTATATGAATTCTTTGTTCTTGATTAATATGGTTTGCTCTTCCTTCACTAGTTTGGGAATATGTTGCTGCACTCTATTTGCTAGAAATTTTGAAAAAAATCTTTGTATTACTTGAATTAGACTAATGGGCCTATAGTCTTGTGGGTCGAGAGATCGATGTTTCTTTTTTAGGGATAAGGATAATGTGTGATGTATTATTATAGGGTGTAATGAGGTTCCTGTTGTTATGATGTGCGAGATAACCGCATGAATATCCCTAATCAAGATGTTATGATATTAACATAAAACTCACCCGTGAACCTGTCAAGGCTAGAGGGCTTTTATTCCCCTCATTTTTTTACATAACCATAAAAAAAAAACTCACCCGTAAACCCGTAGGTCCAAGGTAGTATGGCCACTGATACTGGTTGGGGTAGCTGTGAAATGATGCCTAGTGTTTTCATCAATATAAGTTTTTAGTTTATTTACTAATTTCTGACATGTTTCTAAAATATAAAATTAATTTTTAAAAAAATATACCTCAGTCACTGTTGAGAGCACTGTTGATCGCAATCGCCTCATAATCGCCTAAAAAATCGTCTCAGAGCACTGTTTGAGAGCTGAGGTCGGTTTGGAAGAAGAGTGAGTGAATTGTTGTGAGACAGGAGAGAGAAAACACTGAAATATAGGCCAGATAGCTGACCGCCCCTCTGGGGGGCGTTTTTGTGCCCAAGAGAAACCGTTCCACTGTGGGGCGGTTTGGATATTTTTTTTAATTTTTTTAATTTTTTTTTAATTTTTGGTTATTGTTATTAATTTTTATTTTTTTATGGTTATGTAAAAAAAAACTCGGCTTTTTATTCTTTGGCCAGGCTTGGATTACTTGCTGCACCTCCACTTGTGTTCTTATGTTGTTATATTGTTTCTGTTTCTTGAGTGCTCAAATAATCAGATCATTTTGTTTTTATTTCCTGGTAATTACTAATAGTTTCTGTATTGCAGTTCAATAGTTATATCGGTTAGAACATACGTTCCGCTAATATAAGTTTTTTTTTTTTTTAATTAATACCGCTAATATAAGTTAATGTTTTTATATTGGTACACAGTCACCGATCGATAATAGAAATTTTGATAAGTTTCCTATTGGTAATTAAGGAAAGTTTGAACCGATAGAAGAATATGTCAACTTATTTACAAACTTGCTACCACAGCCTTGGTCTATTGGCATTCAGACGAAAACCGGGTTAAGCCGAAAGAAAATCGAGGTTAGGTCGATCGAGATCTCATTTCTTTAGTAGTGAATGCAGATACACAGTTTTTTTTATTAAAGATTATGCCACATGCAGTCGTGGTATTAAGAAATGTAATTCACCAGATCCAATGATCAGGTTCCGGTTGTAAAGTATATATGGTTTATGACACGACAGGTGGATGGAACTTAATTATGAGCATATATATATATATATATATATATATATATATATATAGAGTCCGGCAATACTCAAAACGTTTGTTCCTGGGCTCAGGAACAAACGGTTCGGTTCTCCAATTTTCAAAGTCCAAACGGTCGATCCAAACCGACAGATGTTTAATCTATATTAAAATGTGCTTGGAGACCAAATTTTACATTTTTTGGAATTTCTTTACTATTTATTAAGATGGTTTGAAAATTGCTGTTTTTATTAAAATTCTGCACCATTGAAAACAGCGATTTTCAAACCATCTTAATAAATAGTAAAGAAATTCCAAAAAATGTAAAATTTGGTCTCCAAGCACATTTTAATATAGATTAAACATCTGTCGGTTTGGATCGACCGTTTGGACTTTGAAAATTGGAGAACCGAACCGTTTGTTCCTGAGCCCAGGAACAAACGTTTTGAGCATAGCCGGACTCTATATATATATATATATATATATATATATATATATATATAGAGTTGGGCTATGGTACTCTATAGAGTACCATGGCTCGGTGCTCTACGGCACTATATCTCCATTTTAAAAATTCAAATACCCGATCCGAACCGTTGAACATGTTTTTCATATTGAAATGTGCTTGGAGACCAAATTTTACATTTTTTGGAATTTTTTTGCTATTTATTAAGCCACTTTGAAAATCTCAGATCCGATGGTCCAGAAATTTTTACTGTTTTTACTGTTCACAGCAGATCTGAGATTTTCAAAGTGGCTTAATAAATAGCAAAAAAATTCCAAAAAATATAAAATTTAGTTTCCAAGCACATTTCAATATGAAGAACATGTTCAACGGTTCGGATCGGGTGTTTGAATTTTTAAAATGGAGATATAGCGTAGAGTACCGAGACGTTTTACTCCATAGAGTACCATAGTCCATCTCTATATATATATATAATTAAAATATATGATCACGTAATCATTTCAAGAAATTAAGCTGCGATCCGATCACATGCATATGCAAAGATTATTGAAGTGGATTGTATAGAGTCGATCAACAACTTAAATTATGACTTGTCCCCACGTACCGTTGGATAAAAAACGTGGAAAATCATATCCCCCATCATCCCCATGATCCCTTGAAAATCTTGTCGCCCCATCACCTTCAATAGCAGCCCCAGTCCCTGCTAAGTTAAAAAAAAAAAAAAAATCATATCCCCCAACTATTATAAATCTTTTAAAACTTTTACTTCATTCGTATCCTCGCACCAAATTAAAGTTCCTATCACACTACTAAAATTTAATTTATAAATGTTTACTATAAAAGATTATGTGACTACTATAATTCTGATGGTCAAAACAACATTCCTTACTTCTAAGACTGATTTTCATTTTCGTTTCTGCGGACACTTTGTTGTCGTTGTTGTTGTTAGCGTTTTAGCTCATTGTCAGCGCACTATAGTTCTTATAAGGAATGGGGTCGGTCTGATGGGTACCGTACCAAATTAGGTACAATACTCGGTCAGAACTGTTTGATTCGCATCAAAATTTGCATTCACTTGATATCAATTTTATTTTTGATGTCCATTGGACCAACACTGATTCCTATAATATCATATAATCCCTGCGCATGCTGTAAGAGCGAGACCTTTGGATTTGCCTCAGATAATCCGAGCTAAAGAGGACAAAGTCAAAGTTGGATCTGAATCCCCATTGACACCCTATATATACTCGCTCAGAATAGTATCAGCAAGTGAGCAACTCCATTTCTGGTCTCTAGCCTTTGATCCAATTCAAATTCATAAAGTCTGAATACACTGTAACGAAAAAACCCCGACCTTAATTACGTTTCCTTTTGAATTGTTTAAGAAGCTTGTTCTCTAATTTTGAATAATTTAAACTGATTTGCATTCTCTGTGTTGTTTCTAGGAACCTCAGAAGATGAAGCTGTACAACTTTTGGCTTAGCTCGTGCTCACACCGAGTACGTATTGTTCTTAACCTAAAAGGTATGATTTTCTTTTGAATTTTGTTTTATTTCGTTTTCAAATACAATTTAATTTGGTGTTGGTAGGGGCTGAAGGGGTTAGTATACGCTTTTAATTTTGTTCTATTAGTACAAGCTTCTTCTTCAGTAAGAACGGTATTCAAATTAATTTGGCTTAATCTTGAAAGTTTGTTGGACAATAAATTATGTATTCCATATAATCCATATAAAATAGCTCTTTAAAAGGGTAGATGGTGCGCTTAGTATTTCTACATTCTTCTGGAGAATGAACTTCAAAATTAATTTTGATGGAAATTAACTTTCCTTTTCAATAAGGACTGGATTATGAGTACAAGTCTGTGAATCTCTACAAGAAAGAGCACCATAATCCGGGTACTATATTAATTACATTACTTATTTTGTTATTTACTTGTGGGATAATTCTAGCGTACATCCAACTTTTATGGAACATATATATATTTAAACTTGTGTCATGTTTTCTTAAATTCAGAATATGTTAAGCTAAACCCAATGAAATGTGTTCCCACTTTGGTTGATGGAGATGTGGTTGTTGCTGATTCTTTTGCTATCGCTTTGGTACTTACAGCAACCAAACTGTTTCTTTTACACTCTCTCATTCTATATAATTTATTCCATTTGAGATATTATAATTCCATATTATACATTGTGTTGTCTAATGAATAGTATCTGGAGGAAAAGTATCCACAAAATCCTATCTTGCCAAAATATCTTAAGAAGAAAGCACTTAATATTCAGGCAAGTGTATTATCTTGTATTTGCTATCCATTCTGTCAAATTTCTTAATTTCTTAATTCTAAATAAAAATATGTATATCCTGTTTCTGGCACTATAGAAGCCTACTCCAACCTGTTTGGGACCAAAGGCTAGGTTGTTGTTGTTGTTGTTGTTTCTGGCACTATAGACAAATATTAATTTAATTTTGCATTTTTTTTCCAGATTGCAAGCATCGTCACCTCAAGCATTAATCCCCGTCAAACTTTTCCTAGAGACATAGTATGAAAACATCCTTTACATATTTGCTGAAGAAAAAAAAAAACATTGTTTTTAGGTCCTTTGTTAAGCTCAAAAATATTTATGCAGAGTTTTCTTGAGGAACGGTTAGACTCACACAAGAGACTTCTGTGGTCCCAGCATCATATCAACAAGGGTTTCACAGGTTTTCTTGTAGCAACTAATTGATAAAAGCGACATAGTAAAGTCCTGGATTTGGTACTGATGTCTTCTATTGTGTTTTTCAGCACTGGAGAAGTTGCTAAAGGATTGTTCCGGGAAATATGCTACAGGGGATGAAATCCTATTGGTTTGTTTACAAAACATGCTCTTTATTTTTATATCTTGAAAGCTTACATCATAAAATTCTGATCTAACATCTCTGGTGTAACAACCTTTCTTCAACTCATGACAATCTTGTTCAACATTAATGATTTAAAATAAATCTGTGATCCAACATGCCAATTTCGATTCATGTCATGACCAAAACTGCAAGTCTAATTTTTTTATGGTGTAAGATATTTAAAAGTCACACCCATAATTTATGCACTTCAAATTTGCAATCAACAAGCTTGGTGCAATTTTTTCTTTTCCATCTTTTGATCTTCTAGAAGACAAATTTAGAAACTTAAAAATGCACAAGTTGTTTCTGATAAGTCTCAAGAAATGGTTTGAATAAAATGTTTGTGATTCTGATGTTCAATTGTTTCTGATCTTGAAGTATGTATGTGAAATTCAGGTTACCACAAACTCATGGCACTGAAACATTGCTCATCAAAGTTCTTTCCTCCATTGATACTTTTAAGTTTAAACTAAAAATTACCAGAAAGTCAGTGTTTGTTCTTTGTAACTTGTGATAATTTCAAGTTTTCAACTGCCTTGGTGTCCAGTCATGTTACGTATATATATAATGTATTATGTCTCCAAACTCCCAAGCTAATTAATGATAAGTCCGTTATTTGATGATCACATTGCACAGGCAGATGTCTTTCTGGAGCCACAGATTAATATCGGTGTTGGACTCTTCCAAATTGATATGGTACTTGTCACCTTTATGAAATATTTGATTTTTTTGACAAAAAAAGAATGTAGTAAGATATATATATATATATATATATATATATATATATATATATATATATATATTTATAAGAGCTAATTAACCTCAGTAAGATGGTAAAAGCTTCTTGAAAATTAATAGTTTTATGGAACTGAAGCTGCATAAATATTTGAGTTCTATTGCCAAGCTTTGCTGTAAACCTGCATGATGTTCTTTTCTTTTATTATTTTTGGTTGAAGTCCAAGTTTCCAACTTTGGCAAGACTTCATGAAGCTTACATGCAAATTCCTGCATTTCAAGTTGCCGTGCCCGAAATCCAACAAGATGCTGATATGGTACTTGTCACTTGTTACCTTTATCAAGTATTTGATTTTTTTTTTAAAATGTATTAATATTTCTATTATCATATAATAGATAACTACAGTAAGATAGTAATTAAAAGCTTCTTCAAAATTAATAATTTTATGGAACTGAAGCTGTTCAAAATTAAGTTACCTAAACTAGGTAAACCATGTTGAGATTCATTTTTTTTTTTTTTGAAGTACGGATTTCCATCTTTGGCAAGCTTTTTTGAAGCTTCTTATATTGATATTCCTGCATATCAAGCTGCCGTGTCCGAAATCTAACAAGATGGACCACTGTCCTAAATTAGCAAAAAGGGGGAGGGATTGGTGTTGGAATTACACAGGGTTTACATACCCTATTTTTAAGGCCAACCACGTTTAGTTCAGGTTTCATGGGCTGTAGCTTGCTTTAATTTTAAGAGGGATTTTGTAATTCTCTCAGTCAACTCTTTGTTAAGCTTGTTGTGTACTCATTTAAAAGGGCTTATTTTGTAAATTTGTTATTTTTTTGTAATTTGTATGTTTTATTGGACCTCTATGTAATTTGTGTAAACTAAATATACTCATCTTTGTAATTTACTGTTGGTAAGAGATAATTTAGAAAATTGGTTTACGCCTCAAAATCGGGCTGTGTTTGTGTTCTTTGTTGCTTGCTAAAAACCCTAAAAAGTGGTATCTGAGCTGACCTACACAACTGTTGGTCTGATGAGTAGTTCAAGACAAGACCGCTCTTTCTTTGATCCACTGCACCGTCTGAGAGTTTTTCTTCGTTGAGAGACATTCACTACTACAAAAATGGGATCTCCTAACACCCATTTTCTTTCGGTTTAAACCAATCATGGTCTGAAGTCGATATACCAACAATGTGGTGGCAAGTTTGTAAATAAGTTGACATATTCATCTATCGGTGCATACTTTCCTTACCTTTAGGAAATCTATCCAAATTTATACTATCGGTCGGTAACTGTGTACCAATAGAAGAACATTGAGTTTTCTTAACGAACGTATGTTCTAAAAAATATAACTATTTCATGATCTTCTGATATCAGATCGTTCATTTGTACTGATATAAGCAAGTTGAATTTGTTATTTTGGTTGTGTTTTGAACAGTTAAACTAAAGATATATTAATTTTGCACCTCCTTACTGGAGGCTAGAGATCTTTAATTTTCACACCCCCAAGTCTAATCAAATTAAATTTCTCTTATCTCTCTTCTTCCTCTTTATATTTCTTCTTTCCCTGTTAGGGTTAAGTACGTGGCAGCTCTGTTTCCTCTTTTACTATTGCTCCTTTTATTATGCAATGATGTGCGACTACATAAGCAATTTGCCCAATCAAATATTACTCATAATCTTAGGGCTGTTCGTGACAAAAGATGCGGTGCACATGTGTGTGCTGTCAAATAGGTGAGAGCACCTCTGGACCTCTTTACCCATCCTCCACAGGACCACATCAATGTGAGGAATACTCAAACTCAAGCTTCCATGGAGGGAATGACTTCTTTGCTTTCGAAGGTTACAAATCTTGAAGTTCATGGAGTTATATTTGAAGTGCGATCTTCACATGGTATGCACCTCATATTCTTATTCTTTTAGAAATTGTGTTAATTTGCAATGCTTGGCTTTATTCTGCTAAAACTAGTTTTGCCGTTAGAATACCCAATATTTATTACGTGACAGATGTCATTGTTTCTCTTTGTTCATTTTCATTTTTATAAATGAAAACTTTGTTCATAAAGAATTCGCCAAAATTGAAGAAGCTTACAGTAATACAACACCTCACCTGTGCAATTGTTTTTGCAAATATATTAGTAAATTGCATGGTTCAGTAAATATATCATTACTTTTTAATTGGTTATTGGTTGCATGCAGTTTCGTTATGTTCTAGAAGAGGAATATCGATGTAATAGAGAGTTAACTCCACTCCCTACTGTTGTAACATCTCCATGAAAAAAATCTCGAAATGGTTGAGGTCAAGTTTTGCAAATTTGATCCTATGTTACGACGAATGGTACAAAAATTGTTGCTTGATAAAGGAGACTTACCAAATTTTTAGGAATTATCGTTTGATCAAGGGTCCTTATGTAGAGACCACAAAGCTTATGTCGACAATGATTCGCATTTAAAATATGTAGAGTCTCATGCTGGTACTAGACATTATATGGAGATGACAACTTAAATTATGCAAGTGTTATTTGTTGAATATTTCTAGTAATTATGTGTTTATGTTGAATGTTAAATATTTCTTGAATTATAGATATGTACAAATATATGCATGTCGATCTGCAAATGTTGATTTTTGCATGTGTACATGTATTTAGACTAATGATTTTTCCATGGTAATTACTAATAGTTTCTGTATTGCAGTTCAACAGATATATCGGTTAGAACATACGTTCCGCTAATATATATAAGTTAATGTTTTTCTATTGGTACACAGTCACCGATCGATAATAGAAATTTTGATAAGTTTCCTATTGGTAAGGAAAGTTTGAACCGATATAGAAGAATATGTCAAACTTATATATTTACAAACTTGCTACCACAGCGTTGGCCTATTGGCATTCAGACGAAAATCGGTTTAAGCCGAAAGAAAATCGAGGTTAGGATCGAGATCTCATTTCTTTAGTAGTGAATGCAGATACACAGTTTTTGTTTAAAGATTATGCCACATGCAGTCGTGGCATTAAGAAATGTACGTAATTCACCAGATCCAATGACAAGGTCCCGGTGCAATGGTTATTCCAAATTAAAGGAGCAATAATTGACTAAACTAATCACCCCTGTACACTAATTAAGGTTGTAAAGTATGGTTTATGACACGACAGGTGGATGGAACTTAATTAAAATATAAGATAATGTAATCATTTCAGGAAAGATGCGATTCGATCACATGCAAAGATTATTGAAGTGGATTGTATAGAGCCGATTAACAACTTAAATTATGGCTTGTACCCATCGTTGGATAAAAAAACGTTGAAAATTAATCATATCCCCATCATCCCCATCATCCCTTGAAAATATTATCGCCCCATCACCTTAGCCTTAGTGCGCAGCCCCATCCCTTGAATGCATGTTGATTATTGTATTCCATATTTAATAAAACGTGTTACACAAATGAATAACAAATTCATATGTACCTACTTCGATGTCTTTAATTTAAGACTTCCCTGTCCTCAATTGCAATATCCTCCCATGTCTAATCAATTAAATTTTCTCTTTAATTGTAAATTTCGTGCCTTTTCGATATCATTATCTTTAATTCTCACAGCCTACCATGTCTAATTAAATATATTTTTTTCCCCTTTTTCTTAATAAGCAAATTCTACCCTCTTAGACCGAGTTTAGGGGCATTTTCAACTTAAAAGTATCTTGTTCTATCTTTTTGATATTGTAACCGATATTAGATATGTTTATTCTATCAGTCGTCGTTCGTAACTGATATAATATAGATGATTTTCGCGCAACTTCCACGTCTTTAATTCTCACAACCTCTCTTGTCTGATACAATAAATTTCTCCCCTTTCCCTAAAAAATATGCCCTATGTTAGGGTTTAGTGGCCTTTTCAACTTCTTTAATATCTTATTATATCGGTTTTTATGTTGTAACCGATATAAGATATGTTTATTCTTTGTTCGTCTTTCGTAACTATGATATAATATAAATAATTTTCATGTGACTTCCCTTTCTTTGATTCTCACAATCTTTCCTGTCTAATTAAATAAATTTCTACCCTTTTTCCTAAAAAGATAAAAAAATCTCCCCTTTGTTAGGGTTAGGGGCCTTTTCAACTTCCTTTTAAGTATCTTGTTCTATCAGTTTTGATCTTGTAACCGATATAAAATATGTTTATTCTATCGTTCATTTTGTTCATAACCGATATAATATAGATGATTTTCGCACGAATTCCAAGTCTTTAATTCTCACAAACTCTCCTGTCTAATCAAATAAATTCCTCAGTTCTCTCTATTTATTTCTCTCCGCTCACGTCTCTCTTCACTCATCTCTCCCTTAGGGTTTAGGGACCATCAATTGAACGTGTTGAGTGGGAAGATTTGAAGTCTCTCCTCCTCAGTATAGTATAACCCTAATTGTTTGCTTTACAATTGATTCACAAGTGCATGAACCTATCGTATAGTATAGATTAGGGTGTCGATCCACAATGATAGTGTATTAAAGATCAAACTAATAATTAAGTCTAGGTTTAGTTGGTTGTTTTAGTTGTTTGGTTGATTGGATAGGTTGTTTTTACGAGGCAATTAGTATTAAAGTGCAGGTTAGGTGTGGAATAAGTATTCTAGGGATCAGGCTTTCTATCATTCCTATTAATTTAATCTAGTTTTTTTGTACAGAGAAAGTGCATGCGGCCAATCACCAACTGTATGCGATTGTAGGTACCTAATAAATATAGTTTCTACTCCGGTCAGATGCACATGCAGTTTGATCAGAACCGTGTGCGATCACGATACTGGTATCTTGTGCAAGTCTGAAGTGGCAATTGAGGGGTTATGGTTGAGAGACGCGAATGAATCATACTCGACTTGAACTAAAAACAGTGTTTGAAAATTGAGCAAAAGAATACATGGTCTTTTAATAAAAGACCGTGCATGAAGTGGCAGAACTATACATGGTTCACTATTAACGAACCGTGTACAAATAAACGTGACTTACGGACACAGTTCGGAATTTTCAGACTGTGTGTAAATGAGAATTTTTTCACGCAAGTGACTCCTCCTATTACAAACTGTTAATGTACAATTTTTTAGCATTTGTGTATGATATGGCGTGTCTGGTCACGTTTTATGTGCTAGTGTGACAGTGTTTTTTATTAGAGATTATGCCACATGCAGTCTGTGGCATTAAGAAATTTGAATTCACTAGATACCAATGATAAGGGCTCGGTCCACTGGTTATTCCAATATAATTGGGCAATAATTGACTAAATTAACCACTCCTTTAAACAAAGGTTGTAATTAAAGTATCGTTTATGCATGGCATTAAGAAATGTTAATTCACCCGAGACCAATGACAAGGTCCGGGTCCACGTACTGGTTATTCCAATGGGGCAATAATTAACTAAATTAACCACCCCTTTAATCAAATGTTGTAAAGTTGTTTATGACACGGCAGTCGTGGTATTAAGAAATGTTATTCCAATGATTTAGGATAAGTTGAGCGTTAAAACAAAATTGTAAGTTAAAAATTTTCATTATTTGTTTACCGTATGACTTATACTAAATTAATTCGAAATTTTATAAATTTTTCATGTAAACACATCACTTGTGAAATATGTTGGTCTCAATGGTTAAGACCTTGTCAGTTGAAGCCAATTCTGTAAGTTTTGCATAACATGCATCCGATTCTATTCTCAATATATTATTGTATAATAAAAAGGTTATTTATTATTATTAAATTATTCACAAATTTTAAAAGTTCATGTTGTCAAATATGTCGAGCGTTGAACGAAATTGTCACTGTAATCTCATCCAGTTATTTAAAATAACTGGTCTCGACGAAACAAAACATAATTAAAGTGCAATCATTGTGCTTGTAAGCTATGGTAGTTGAGAACTCACTATCTGCTGATATAGAATCCCTCCTCTCCCAGTTATCTCGTAGTATACTTAAGCAAGTGCTGGTAGAGACATATCTCAGCAAACAAACTCATATCAAGTCTCAATTGATCGAAGGTGCAAGCAAATGGGCTCTCAGAAACCCCAACTCCCCACAATCAATTTCAAAGGGTTGGATCTGAACGAACCACTTGGATCCAACTGGGAAACAGCCCAGACCGAAGTCTTGGCCGCTTTGAAGAGTTACGGCTGTTTTGATGCTGTATATGATGGAGTCTGGCCTGAGGTGAATGAGGCCTTGTTCCATTCAATCATGCCGGAGATGTTTGCACTGCCGCTCAAGGTAAAGCAGATGAATAAATCAAATGTGTATTTGGGTTACATCGGGCAGATGACAAGTGTGGCCTATGAGAGCATGCGCATAGAAGATGCACCAAACCCGGAAAGTGTTGAAATATTCGCTCAAATGCTCTGGCCAGAAGGAAACCAAAAATTCTGGTAAGGATGTAATTTAGTGCAGTATCGTGTAGTAGTTAGATTAAGTTAGAAGTCCCTAGAGCTGATTTATTGAATATGATGTGACATTATATTATTTGGAAATCAGAAGTTCTAGTTTCCTTTATTAGAAAAATGAAAAACTTGTAAAATTTAGTGTTTGGAAGGGGTATGATTCTAATTGGAGCCAGAAACTGTCTGCCTAGAAGAAAACTGAAATTGTGGTCAAAATTGGGTCAGGGACAAGTTTAATCTGATTCAGTTCCTCTGAATTTTAATAACTTTAATGAACTTGTGCCAGCAATACAGTTACAACATATGCCCAACAAGCCCGCAGTCTGGAACAAATTGTTGAAAGGATGATATTTCAGAGCCTGGGCATTGAAAAATACTGCAACTCTCACCTTGAATCACTAAATTATGGAGTGCGCATCTCAGATTATGGTGGTCTTCCAATAGATGAGGCTCAAGTTTCTTTGCCTGTTCATGTCGATTCAAATTTGATTACTATTGTTGGTCAAAACGGGGTCCCAGGCTTAGAAGTTTACACAAAAGATGGAGAATCCATCCGAGTAAATCCGTCCCCAGACACTTTCACAGTTATGATTGGTGAATCGATGACGGTGAGTACATATACTTGGGAGTTCTTTTCTTTTGCTTAGAAAAGTAAAAAATTGATAGATAAAAGATCAAATTTAAACACCTTTTACTAGCAATTTTAGCATTATTTCAGAATGGTTATAGGGCTAAAGGTATAATTATAATTAATATGCAAGACTCACAAATTGCTTAATAAATTATGACTTCTGCGGATATGCCTTTAACTTTATCTTATCATTGGTATAACTCTTTTTCACTAGCTAACAACGATCATAAAAGAATTAAAAAAAAAGGTTCTAATATTGTTACTTTTGATCAATATAGTTCAGTTCATATGTCTAAAAACTAGAAAATTATTACTTGTTTCAACTTGCTGATTGCTATTTTCAGGTTCTGACAAATGGAAGGTTACATGCACCATTCCACAGTGTATCAGTCAATCGAAAGAGATATTCGGTTATGCTAGGCACATACCCCAAGGAAGGTTACATAATCCAGCCCCCAAAGGAGATGGTAGATGAAAATCACCCTTTGCAATTTCATCCGCTTGATGTTCACAAATACTTGCAGTTCAAGTACATTAACGAAGGGCACAAAATCAAGAATCCTCTCAAGGCTTTCTGTGGGATCCAAGAACAGAAAAATAATGACTAATTATTTTTGTTTGTTGGTTAGTCTTCTTTTCTAAGTGAGGAATTTGTGTGAATCCTTGTTAGAATTGTTGATACTTTATTATCAAATAAAAATGTACTTTATTTTTTTTTTATAAAAGGCACTGGAGTGCCTGTTTCAATATATTGAAACTGGGAGTTAATTTACAAGACTGTCTTTAACTGCTGTCAGCATATAATAGTGACTAAAATATAACAAAACACATAAGCCCTGCGTTTAAGTGACCACCAAAATATAGTAAATAGAAAAGCTAATTGGTAAGACTGTGTAACTAATGGATCCAAACACTAGATCATTGTAAAAAGTTGTATGAGACTTCATAAAGTCAGACTACTGGAGTACCGGCCATCCCTCCACCCCTCCCTCTCCTAGAGTACCAGGAGCATCTCCTAATAGCATGTTAACACCTGGAGCACTGCCACTAGTAGCCCCCTGATGGACCACTATTTGCGTATCAGTGGGGTCCCACATACGCAGAGGTATGACATTGATTTCACCTATAAGTCATTCTTCTACCGCAAGCCTTATTCTTTTGTCCATGTGTCCTGCCCAATATTAAAAAAACAGATATTATTAGTAGTATAATATTTCTAATGGATTTGCTAGAACCCGATTGGAAGCATATCTCATTTCTATGTTGCCAAATTGTCCAGCAAACAGCAGCTAATATAACTAAGAATCCTTTTTGTTTATCAAAACTAAGTTGAGAGGAAAAGTAAAAAATATCATAGTTTTTGAACCCCATGTATCAAGAAAATCTTGTGTTCTACCTAACCAAAACCATATTTTTTTGGACTTGTTGACAATTGAGAAAGAGATGATTGATATCTTCAATCTCGGTACATAAATGACATGTCAAGTTACCAGTCTAACTCCTTCGAGATAAATTTTTCTTAGTTTATATCCTATTATGGAAGATGAGCCAAAGAAAAATTCTAATTTTGGGAGGAAGAGGTAATTCCCAAATAATAGTGAACTTGTTAGCATTGATATCCCTAAAATTTAGAATTTTATAAATAGATATAATGGTAAACAGACTTGAAGGGTCCCATCTATGCTATCTTATCCATAATATGTGTGAAACTAGAAGATAATTAACAATAGTATGTCATGTCATTCAGACAATAAAATGCCATTAAGACTTCTCCTAAACCGAATTACTGCCCCTTTGGAATGAACTATTGAGACATCTTTAGTAGAACATATACTATACAATTGAGGGTATTGAGTAGCAAGTGTACAGTTACCATACCATATGGAATTTCAAAACGCAATTGGAGAAATAAGGCCTGGGGTATATGTAATACTGATAAGTCCTAAAGAATTTAGTTTCATAATGGCTGACCAGAAGGAAAAGTGTTGCATTGGAGAGTCAGAATAATATTTACACAAGACTACTGTTTTCCATAAAGCAGTATATTGGTCATTATGAAATTTCTACTACTATTTTAACAATAAGGAAATATTCAATGAAATTGACCACACCTAATCCACCATTTGTTTTTGCTAAGCAAGCTTTGGACCATTTTATTAATGCATATTTTTTCTTAGAGTTACCTGAACCTTGCCACAGAAATTTATTTCTAATGGAATCTAACATTTTCACTATTTGTTTAGGAGCCCTATAAATAGAAAATGTATATAAAGGAACAGCTGAAAGTACATAATTAATTAGAGTCAATCTACCTCCTAACGACAATAATTGTCCTTTCCAACTTTGTAATCGTTTATCTACTTTATCTACCAAAAATTGCCAATCGGCTAAAGTTAATTTGGTACCTTTCAAAGAAAGTCCGAAGTATTGTAATGGGAAGGTGCCTGCTTTACATTGAAATGTACAAGCAAAGTCCTCCCCATTTGTATGGATTGGAAACAATTCAATTTTATGTAAATTCATTTTAATGCCTGATAGTGCTTCAAAACACATCATCCCCCACCATGCTGATACCACATTAACATGAGTAGCTTTTAAAAACAAGATGGTATCATCAGCATAATAACAATTTATAATTGATGTGCCTAGTAAATATTGAGGTTCTAATCCTATAAGTCGGTCAGCATGCCTAGCCTTATGAAACATTTTACAAAGGGTATATGTTGCTAATATGAACAAGAAATGTGATAATGGGTCACCTCGACGTACTCCACCTTTACAGTAGAAATACTTTGTAAGGTCCCCGTTAAAGTTGAGACAAGACTAAGAACTTTCTAACCAATCTTTAATCCATCTACACCATTTGTAACCAAAGCCCCTATTATTAAGAATTTTTAAAATATATTTCCAATAAACTTGTCATAAGCTTTCTCAAAATCGACCTTAATTACTACCCCAGAAACATTATTACTTTTACTATGATGGATCAGTTCTTGGCTTAATATAACATTATCCAATATTTATCTATGTTTAATAAACGCATATTGGCTAATGTTTATGATTCTACTCATAATTGAGTTCAATCTATTAGTAAAAAATTATGAAATTATTTTAAAACTACAATTAACTAAACTAATTGATCAAAATTTACTAATGTGCTTAGGAATTAAACATATCACTGACTTATTTATCTTGTGCAGATCTAATGTATATATGATTATAAAAGTGAGAGCATAATAGAAAGAAACCATATTTAACGAGGTCCCAAAAAGTTTGATAGAATAGGAAAGAGAACCCATCAACAGATTTTAATTTTGAGTAAAGATTTTGTTCCCCATCATTTGGTTCCCTAAATGTCTCCCTAACTAACTTATTCATAAAGTACAATGTGGCACACTAACTAATTGGTGGAACACAATAATTACTTAAGAGACTACTTAAATTTGAAAAAATTTACAATTGGTGCGCACATGTATGAATATTTATACGTGCAAGTATTCATACCTAAGATATTAAGTATTTAAACAAAAAATTGGAAATCAACTTTTTTTTCTCCATAGTCACACACCCATCTTTTACATGTTTTTAGAAGTGGATTTTTTTTTTCTCCGTTTAATCTAATCAATATTTCTAACGATCCGTGAGGAATTTTGCAAATCTAAAACCACGAATGTTTTCTACGTAATTTTTTCTTTCAAATGAGATCTATGATGAAGTACTTTCGAGTTCTTCGTCGTTCAAGTACTCATACCTCGTTGAGGAAGTATTCATACCTTGTAGTGTGAATACTTGCAATCTTATAATGTGAATACTTACATTATTTTAGTAAGAGTAATTTTATTGATTTTGTTATGTATACTTCCAATGTTCTAGTATGAATATTTTATATGTGTTAGTATGAATACTTTGCAATATGAATATTTTATAGTAATGATATTTTGAAAGTTATATTATGAATACTTTATATGTTTTAGTGTGAATACTTTTTAAGTTTTAGTATGAATACTTTTTAAAGTTTATTCATTTGTGCATTATTTTGTAGGACATTAGACCTATTCTTTTATGAAATTATTCCCTGCACAGGCAAGTTTGTTCTCTAAACAATTTGAATAGCAAAATGGCTCTTTATTGAGTAAGTATTAATACTTGACAATGTAAGAATACTTGCTCGTTGAGGTATGAATACTTGTATGCTGAGATATAAGTACTTGAACGACGAAGAACCCGAAAGTACTTTATCATGGATCTCATTTGAAAGAAAAAATTACGTAGAAAATATTCGTGGTTTTAGATTTGAAAAATTCCTCGCAGATCGTTAGAAATATTGATTAGATTAAACGGAGAAAAAAAAACCCACTTCTAAAAACATGTAAAAGGTGTGTGACTAGAGAGAATAGAAAGTTGATGTCCAGTTTTTTGTTTAAATACTTAATATCCTAGGTATGAATACTTGCGAGCATAAGTGTTCATACATGTGCCCGCCAGTTGTAATTTATTTTCAAATCTAAGTAGTCCCCATTGTACTTTTTTATGGATAAGTTAATTAGAGGGACATTTAGGGAATAGAATGGAGGGGACTATTAGTCGCTCCCTTTAATTTTGCATAATTTCATCGTCTTCTTCTTTCTTTTGAATAAATTTAAGTAATGGCACTAGAACAATTTTAAGCAACACCAGTGGTTGTTTAGAATAGATGTATATTGAATTCTTTTATTCTTTTTTTCGGCTATTGATCAACAAAATTCAATTCACAATCAATTCTTTTTTATTGAATTGAACTTCAATTCTTCTTCGTTCTTATTCCGATCAGAGCCTTAGTATTAACTAGTGTTGTAAATAACGGTATGCGGTTGTCGGACGGATGGAGTACCATCAAGCGATTAATCGGAATTATGCGGACAATTTAACGTTTTTATTAAATTTATGTATATATATCATAATTATTTAACTCATTAAACTTATCAAATAAACTTAATTTAAGTTAGTTTTATTATTATAACAACACTACTACAAAAACACAGTTTGTACATGGACAAAAAATGATGGTACTACACAGATTTGGAATCGTGTGCAATGTTGGGGTGTAGGAATGTGCAACCATTTACATACGGATAATTATCCGTGTACGATTATACTAATTCTACACGGATTATTCATAAAGACCCTTGTGGAAAACCTCCCACAGTACATCTCATCGCAAGAGAGAACTACACAGATTTTTAACTTAATATCTGTGTAGTTCTCTTAACCTTCCTACACGGATATTAATTAAACAATCCGTGTAGGAAGGGACTCCTACACATATATTAAGTGAAAAAACCGTGTAGGAAAGTTATAAATTACTAATGTTTTATTCTTACCTCTTCCTACACGGATTTTATTTAAATATCAGTGTAGGATTGTCCTAATTTTTTTTTTTTTTGGCTAGCCTCCACTTTTGCTAGCCAATAATATATATTTCATATTGAATATACATAGCCTTTTGCAAAAATAAATACATAACCTTTTGCAAAAATAAATAGATAGCCTTTTGTATATACATTAGGGGTGTCAATGGGTACGTGATGAGCCTTAATTATATACACTTTTAACACGGGTTTTACTCTGATTTCATAACCAATTCTCATGCATTTTAGTTTAATTTAATAAGATTTATACCAAAGAACCAAGTTACTGCTTCTAGTTTGTTTTGATACCAGAGACCAAACTTAGTGCCACGGGTTTTACTGCTTTTCAACCTCTTGTGCGGTCTCTGGGGCATAATTCTTGAAGCAGTAACGGGTCACGGGTTTTACTGCTTGAAGCAGTAACTTGAAGCAGTGTGATTGCACATAGTGCCCCAGTTACCGCACATAGTGTCACGGGTTTTACTGCTTTTCAACCTCTTGTGCGGTCTGTGGGGCACTATGTGCGGCCGCACAACTACCCTTGAAGTCCCGACATTAATCACACTGAAGAATTCGCAATTTAGAGCCTCTGTGCGGCCTGACATGCGGCCTCCCTTGGCCGCACAACCCCTCAAATGCTCAAACTTTGATTGGTGCAGCCCCCTTGGCACGCACACATGGTCGCACAACACAAAGAGGAGAGCCAGCCAAGTCAGTGGGAAAATGCGGCCAGACATGCGGCCTCCCTAGGCCGCACAAACTAACAATTCTCAAGCGCAGGAATTTTGTGCCCCCACCCTGGCCGTACTACTGGCCGCACCAATGCCAAAAACAGTAGGAATCCCGCCTTAATGATGCGATCATTGCCCGATTCACTTCCAAACTCTGTTTGATTGTTTCCCAAGTCACGAAAATGGTTATAAAATAGGCAACCAGCAACAGGAGAAGAACACATCTCCCCTTTAGTGGAGTATTTAGCCTTCAATTAAATAACCCTATTAGATAGTGACAGCCCTAAGACGAGGTAAATTAACATGATATGCTTGAAACATGAAAAGTATTGATTCTAAGTAGAAATAGGCCAACCTAGTTGGAACTCCCATCAAAACAAAACATGAATTAAGATAATATGTCAAGTGTTGAACTAGCCAAGTGATTGTAGATCAAATGCCCCTAGACTTCGTCAAATTGATCACAAACCTTTCTTTTTAGTTAATTTCTATTTAGCTTTTGTTACAAACCAACTTCTTTCGAGTATTGAACCCAACAATTGTGTGATTTGCAACAAACTCCCCCCCTATTTACTTATTTGCACTTAATTTAGGATTAATTAATTTAGTAAAAATTATAATTGCCTTAGTCTTTGGATCGACACCCATAATTACTACAATGATAGATTGTGCGCTTGCAATTCAATCTACTTTGCGTATTAAGGGTTCTTATAAATTTTAAAGCAATAGTGTACGAAATAGACCATTTAATTCTATACCCAAAATACACATCAAGCTTTTGGCGCTGTTGCCGGGGACTAATGGCTAATTATGGTTTTTATTTTTGAAATTAATTCTAAATTTTTCTTTTCTTTTTTTTATGTTTTTTGTGATTTATTTGATTCTCACAATTTTATTTTTCTTGTGCGAGCTCTCATCTCAAGAAGAAAGAAGAAGAATGACACAATTCCACGACTATGAAACATTCCAATGGCACAACCATCAATATCAAAGCAACCCATTTTCAAACAACTACAATTTTGATTGGAGAGACCACCCAAAATTTTATCACCATGATTATGAGAGCCCATACCAAAACCAAGAACCATCTCAATTATCCAGGCTAGAAAAAAAGATGACTGACTTTGTTTCCGCCCAAGAAAACTTTATAATCGAACAAAGACAAACATTTAGCAAGGTTACCAATCCCTTGAGAAACTGCCCAAATTTTTATGACCAAGAATATGGAAACTCATCCCAAAATTGGCATGATGAAAGCTCATCAATATCAAGAATGGAACAAATGGTAGAACGTCTCCATGTTTCCGCAAGAGAATGTGAAGCCTCGAATGAAGAGATGCTCAAATCTTTTAGAGACACAAATGCCAAATTAGATTCTACCATAACCCAAATGGATAGGTGCTCAAATCTACTTGCACAAAATGCCCAACAATTTGCATCATTTTCAACCCAACCTGAAGAAATCATGATGAAGCCGAAAATCAACTCGAGGGAGCACAACAATGCTATGGCCATTGAAGGCGAAATTGAGAGCAAGGAACCCCCCATGGTGCGAGAAGAGCAAAACGGGCAAGTCGAGCAAATTGAGAAAGAATATCCAAAGATGGAAGGTACGTCTCCAAGAAGGCAAGAATCCGAGGAAATGCTGAAAGAGGAAGGCAAATATCTCACTAAAAAAAGCGAATCTCCAAGAATGGAAAGGTATATCCAACCTCAAAAAAGGGAAAGGTATATCTCTACTCTTAAATCTATTTCCTCTTCTCAATATTTTGTTAAATCAAATTGACAATTTTGCAAACCAAGAAAGGCAACGAAAAATTGAAAAAATAGTTCAAATGCCAAATTTGTCGGAATTTTTAGGAGAGAATTTGATCAACAAAAGTGAGCAAGATAGTGAACATATTTCAAACGATTTACCTCCAAAATTAGAAAATTCCAAGGAGATCTCAATTCCTCTCTCAATAGGCACTACAAAAATTAAAAGGACAATGTATCATTTAAAGGAAAATACAAGTCCTATGCCTAAAGAAATATCTGACCAAATTAAGTCTGGTGATTTTGAGTCGACCAATACGAAATTAATTCTAGCTGATGGTTCAATACGATCTCCACTTAGTGTTTTGAAAAATGTGGTCCCAAAATCTGGAAATATCAAGATACCCGCTGATTTTGTTGTACTTGAAAATGAAAAAGATGTTCATTCAAATAATCTTTTAGTTGAAATTATTGTAACAACGGCAGGTGCACACAATAAGGTCAAAGAGAGGCAACTTTCTTTTTCTGTGGAAAAGAAGAAAGAATTTTTTTGTCATATCCAACCAAATACTCTCTCTACTAATAAAAATTTAGTGCCCATGGTAGAGATTTTGCAGGTGGATAACATATCTTTGCAAGAAAAGTAGGTGGCAACATCTGAAACCGGCAAGACACGAGAATCCAACAAGATGAGCTCAACTTGGTACTCGAAAGAAAAATACATTAATAAGATAAAAAATTACAAGAAAATGAGGAAGAAGAATTTTGAGGCCAAAGATAATCTCAAAAGAAGCAAGAAGCGGAGAAATACCCTCCATTCAAAACCTCGTCAAATTCGAAAAAGGGGTAGAGCTAGGACCTAAAACCAAGCGTTTCATGGGAGGCAACCCAAGATCAATTTTCTTTGTAGAATTAACTTTATTTTATTGCATTCTTTTTCTTATCATAAAACCCAAAAAATTAGATAGAATTTGCATAAAAAATCAAAATACAACAAAAAAATAACATCATCAGAGGCTAGTGTGGCCTCTGGGGCACTCTGTGCGGCCGCACCAAGGAGAAAATTAGGTGAAAATTTAAACAATGACAGTTTGTGCGGCCACTTGTGCGTTCTACCTAGGCCGCACAGAATCTTGACTGATTTTTTTTCCCTTGAATTTTGCAGATTGTGTGGCCCACTCTATCCGCACTTAGGTCCACATATACCCTCTGACTTGATCGATTTCTGCCTTCACCCTATTTATGTGGCCTCTGGTGCGACCATCCCTGAACGCACAAACATTCCATTGCCATAACCCCAGTCACCATCATTTTTGTGCGGCCCCCTCTGACCGCACGTAACCTATTTCTGTGATTTGATTATGCGGCCTCCCCAACCTGCATCTTGGGCCACATTTCTCCTCTGAATAGGCCAATTTGTACTTAACAAATTTTGTGCGACCCTCTCTGCACGCACCTCTGGCCACACCAACCCCCTGTTTACACATAACACTGAGTTTCTATCTTTCAAATTTATCTTCTCTCACTTCGGGTTGCACATTGGTACCGTGCCCCCGCATTATCTCTGTTTACTAGCTTTTCAGGTCAACATGGTGATCAAGAAGGTTCCCACCAACCACGAAACGTATTTGATCAAAGAAATTGCCACTATGCCCTCTCCTCTCCTCCTTATTGCTACTCCACCTTTCTTCTCCATGGTTTGGCAATTTCTCAACTGACATCTCCACGCCTCTACGTTAGTTGTTCAAAAAGGCACACGCAATTTTACCACATGAAGTCCATCGGCGAAAAGGAGGCACTTGCCCTCGCCGATGTTCCGCCCAAACGATGATGTGCCTTCGCCTCCCCTACCACTTCATGTCTTGTAAGTTCCATATTTTCTTCTATTTACTTTTTCTTGTGTGAATTTGTGCATTGAGGACAATGCTCAATTCAAGCTTGGGGGGGTGGAATAGAAGAAAATTGTATCTGCATTTAGGTCATGTTTATTTTTCGCAAAATTGCATTTTTTGTGTGATTGCTAGAATTAAGGACTTGTTTGAAAAATTTTGGCTATGATTTGGATGACTTTGGAAAATTTGAAATAAACCCATATTTGATCAACAAATTGCATAAGATGAGATGTTTTAGGACTTTGAAAAAATGAAAATATTGGATTTTATCGAAAAAGTATTTGGAAACCAAAGTTGCCTTTTAAATTGGGAATTTGGGATTTATTTTCGAATGATAGAAAGATTGAGATATCTATTGGTATGAAAGAATATCCTTGGATGTGTGTATTCATGATATTTTTGCAAAAATTGTTGAAAGAAAATTAAATTGTAAATTTTTGAAAAGAAATATGGATTCCGCTTGCCTATGTTACGGCGTCATGACGTACTTATGGCTATGAGTTCTTGACACTTTGCTCTACTAATTTGCCCGATAAAATGACTAGGTTTGCATCACAAGTGTAGAGTTATGTAATGGAAGGGTTGAACTAAGAGTATGCAATAGCACTTTTGAATTAGAGTGGTTGGATATGGTTCACTACTTATAATTAACTGATTTTGTAATAAGGATAAAGCCAATAGTCTCATAATAATAGCAACAAAATAAAATATAATTTTGCATAATATCAACACATGAAGTTCTCGATTTTCTAGCCCAAGCTTGTTCCAAGCTTGGGGGGGCAAAAAGAAATCGCCATCAAATGAGGGCATGCTTTTGGAAGATAAATGAAATATTGATAAACCCAATTAATTAGTTTTTACAAATATTGAGACATCTTCAAAATATGAAATTTGAGTGATTGAATTGTGGAGTTAATTAGAATTGATCAAGGAAGTCCAGTTAATTTGCAAAAGGATTTGGGAAGTCTTTAACAATAGCAAGATCATATAAATTTTCCGCATTTAGTTTTAAATTAGTAATAGTGGTTAGAATTAGAGATTGGCCCGATACCTAAGTTTGGATTTTGCTTGAGGACAAGCAAGGTTTAAGCTTGGGGGATTTTGATGAGCCTCAATTATATACACTTTTAACACGGGTTTTACTCTGATTTGATAACCAATTCCCATGCATTTTAGTTTAATTTAATAATATTTATACCAAAGAACCAAGTTACTGCTTCTAGTTTGTTTTGATTTCAGTTTTGGAGCTTCTCAACATCTTGTGCGGTATCTGGGGCACTATGTGCGGCCGCACAACTACCCTTGAAGTCCCGACATCAATCACACTGAAGAATTCGCAATTTAGAGCCTCTGTGCGGCCTGACATGCGGCCTCCCTTGGCCGCGCAACCCCTCAAATGCTCAAACTTTGATTGGTACGGCCCCCTTGGCACGCACACATCCACATAGTCGCACAACACAAAGAGGAAAACCAGCTGAGTCAGTGGAAAAATACGGCTAGACATGCGGCCTCCCTAGGCCGCACAAACCAACAATTCTCAAGCGCAGGAATTTTGTGCCCCCACCCCTGGCTGCACCAATGCCAAAAACAGTAGGAATCCCGCCTTAATGATGCGATCTTTGCCCGATTCACTTCCAAACTCTGCCTGATTGTTTTCCAAGTCACGAAAATAGTTATAAAATAGGCAACCAGCAACAGGAGAAGAACACATCTCCCCTTTGGGGATTGAAATCAAGCCACCTTCCATTACATCTCTCTTCTCTCTCAAACCCTAACTTGAATCTCTCATCCGTCTCAAGTGAATTCAAGGCGACAAAACAGATTTGGAGACTTACAAGGAGGCTTTGCAAGGAAGAACTGAGGCATAGCTTGGGAACTGGTGTATTCTATTTCCCTTTGTTATTTACTCATTTTAATTGCTTGGTTTACTTGTTCTTTTTCATGGATGTTTTTGTTATTGCACCCATGAGAGGCTAATCTCCTCTCTAGGGGCTGAGGTTGTAGCATGAACTTGTGTTAGTTTATTTAGTTGGATATTCTCTTGTATGATGATTGTTTTGGATTGATGTTTGGTTCTTATTTTATATATTTGTGAGTCATGCATGATTTGTGTTTTTGAAACCACACCTTGCGGAGGTAGTGACAGTCCTCTTGTCTTCAAGGGTGTTTAAGTCATTGATAAAATCAAGTCTTGTACACAAATAACCTTAGGGACAATAGATTAGATGGACCAAGTCGAGTCTACCCCTGACCATAAGAATCAAAGATTGGACATGGAAAGTTGTGGGAAACCAATTTACAAGTACTTCGCAATCGGGATACTTAGAGTATATTTAGTAATCGGTACGAATTAGTGGAGTATTTAGCCTTCAATTAAATAACCCTATTAGGTAGTGACAGCCCTAAGACGAGGTAAATTAACATGATATGCTTGAAACATGAAAAGTATTGATTCTAAGTAAAAATAGGCCAACCTAGTTGGAACTCCCATCAAAACAAAACATGAATTAAGAGAATATGTCAAGTGTTGAACTAGCCAAGTGATTGTAGACCAAATGCCCCTAGATTTCGTCAAATTGATCACAAACCTTTCTTTTTAGTTAATTTCTATTTAGCTTTTGTTACAAACCAACTTCTTTCGGATATTGAACCCAACAATTGTGTGATTTGCAACAAACTCCCCCCCTATTTACTTATTTGCACTTAATTTAGGATCAATTAATTTAGTAAAAATTATAACTGCCTTAGTCTTTGGATCGACACCCATAATTACTACAATGATAGATTGTGCGCTTACAATTCAATCTACTTTGTGTATTAAGGGTTCTTATAAATTTTAAAGCAATAGTGTACGAAATAGACCATTTAATTCTATACCCAAAATACACATCAGTACGATACGGGTATGGTGGAAGCATTTTCATACCCATTACCACTAAGAGTTGACCTTACCCATACCCTACCCTTACCTGTTAAAAATTTACCTTACCCTACCTTACCTGTACCCATTAAAATTAGTGGATAATGAAACGGTAGAAGGTGAATAACGAAGGCGAGGAGCGGGAGTGTGGGCCTCGCCAATTTGTGTATTCTTTGATCTGGGAAAATGAAATGTGATAATATCATATGAGAAGGTTTTTGCTCGCCACTGAAAGTTGGAAAATCCATGCGCGGCATAATACTAATATAATGGTTTTATTATTTTTAGAAATATACCATCAAAACTCATCATGTCATACATATGCAATCACAATTACTAATATAAAAATCAAAATACAAATATGCAATTAATTCTAACTAATAATTTTTTTATAAAGAAAAAAAAAACAAAAAATACAAATATTTCTTCTAACAAATTCAAAATTCAAATCGTTAACTAAATAATAAAACATTCAAATAAAAAAGTAATATGCTTAATATAATATTCATCTTACAACAAAATGCATACATTTTATCATGGATTAACGTTGATACAGTGACATGAGAAACATAAAATTGAATAAATCGAATATAATATTTATATATCTATATGTAAATTATTTTATATAATGACCCGTTACCCAATGGGTACGAAATAGCCTTTACCCGTACCCATACCCGTATCCAATAAGCTAACGAAAAAAAAAATCTTACACATACCCGTCTTATCGAATACAATACGGGTAGGGTAAACGGGTAAACGATTTTCATTGACACCCCTAATATACATATAGCATTTTACAACATATATATATACATAGCATTTTGTACATGCAATCCCAGGTGATCTAACATTTAACATACACTCATCAAGATCCAATACAATGTTTGTATAAAAATTATGTCATCACCAATTAGGAACCATGTGATCAAGCTTTGGCCCAAATTTTGGGTAAGTTGGGCTCATGTTGTCAAAACTCATGGCTATAATCTAGTTTGGACCGAAATTTCATACATGCTAAAACGTATTAGATCCAACATATAAAAAAAAAAGTGTGCATGTGATCCATGACATGATGGCTCATGGTTAAAGGTCTCCAGCAACATTGCATCTCCAATGAAAAAAAAACAAGGATCAACATATATGTGCATACATACATAATAGAGAATAAAAATTCTCGGTTAAAATTTTCATCCAAAATTATAAGAAAATATTTATACAAAAAATTAATTGAATCTGTATAGCTTTTATACGAACCACTGAAAATTAATTTTGTAAAAAAAAAAAAATTAAACATGTAAGCACCCGAAATTTTTGCATTTTGGTCCCTGTCAGTTCTAGGTCTAGTAACAACATAGAAGAGGGTAAATATCTCTGCATTTTGCTTAAGTAGAAGTGGTGCTTAAGAGGATAGCACCGGCACCAGAACCCTAAGGGAGGGTGGCGAAGAGGATAGCAACTAACAATGGCGAAGAGGACAGCAACCAACCAAAATCCTAAGAAAAACGAATTTCTTCAATAACCCAACAATGGTAAAGAAAAATATATATACACACATGATTAACCTTAGCAAGATAGAGAGGAGAAATACAAACTTCGAAGATCTCAGATCCCTCCTTGTTCGCAGAAATCAAACCAACATTCAATACAGAGAGAGAGAGAGTAATATTGATCAAAACGGCACTGGAAGAGAAACATTTTATTTTATTAGAACCCTACTAAGTCTTTCCTACACGGATATTTAACTATAAATCCGTGTAGGTTTATCAACATATCTATACGGCTATTTAAATAAAAAAAACTGTGTACAAAAGACATTCCTACACGGATATTTAATAAAATATCCATGTAGCTCTCTCGACAATCCCACATGGATATTTAATAAAAAAAATCCGTGTACAAAAGCTTCATTTCCACATGGTTTTTCCCCACACAATTGTACACTGATTTTTAAATTGATATCCGTGTAGGATTTTTACAGATATTTTGAGCATTGGAAAAATCCTATTTCGTACACTATTTTATATAAAATAGAGGAAATGCACTCTTGAGCATTCGTCTATGATCAAAGTTCGAAGCGATGTGAGACCTGCCAACTCAACTGGCAAGCAAGTGAGATAGAGCAAGCAATACTATCCTGTGAATGTGTAAAGGAGATAGAGCTAACTAGCTAAGCATTTGTAAGATAGATAACCATTCATCTGGAGTTAACTGATCAAATTGACGTCTGAATCTCACTGCCTCTCCTTGGGAGTGCACTACTTCTCGTAAGGTAACATCTTTATCAGAACACATCTCATAGAGCTGAGGAAATTGTATATGTATGGCCATTTGATTATATGCCAAGAATCTGTCCAGCATGATAAGGGCCCGTTTGGGCTCATTGTTTACCCCTCCTGAGTCCTGGGAGTTGACGAGGCAGACTAAATTATGATGTGATAGTGCTGATTTTGAACCCGTTAAGGGAATGCGGGTATCCAGAAATATACAAGTCCATTGTTATCCTTGGATTAGTTACATATTAATATTCAGCGTTAAACTAAACTCCATGAGAAAATTAAAAAAACATATATGCTTTATCTGCTGTGTGAACGAATTTATGGATTGGTGTCATCAAGATTAACGCACAACTGAGAGAATTTACAATTGTCACAGGAAAGATCTACTTATCAAACATTATGTTTTTTCAAAATCCACCAATTTCATTAAGAAACCTAAAGAGTTTATAAGATTATGATTCCCAAAAAATCTGGTATTATAAAAATATTTTTAAACTATTACAAACTATGATTTTAAAAGACCTGCATACTAAAGAGTAACAATGCATTCAAACTTAAACATAAGAAGAACTGCATCAACTATTACAGACAAATGATAAACAACACAATATTTCAAATCAAATATCAGTTTCAAAGGAAGATAAAAGTAGAAGAGAAAATTATATAAGTCCTTTTACCAGTTGCTTCATAGAGGTCTGGTACAAACCCAGGATCCGGTATTGGAAGGTGTACCTGTACCCTCCTGCAAGGGTAAGTCTGTCATATCATGTGCAAAATAAGAGTTAATTTGTAAAAATAATCATCATTTTTGGATTTACTCCAAAATGAAAGGAAATAATAGAGCTACCCAAATTCCTGATTGATTTTGCAGAAACCCCCTTAAACCATATTTTATTCCTTTCAAGCCAAAAAGACAAGGTAACAACTCTAACTAGCTCCACTATAAATATATGTGTGTGTGTGTGTGTGTGTGCGTGTTCATTTCATCTTGTATTATATAGAGTTTTTAATTTTAAGGGACGATACAAATTTTCAAAAAACTTATTTTTGTTTTTGGAGGATATTGTATACGGACCAACTCATTCAACTAATTAACAACAACTCAAGATCACAACCAAATTACAAGAAAATAGTCACCAAATGGACGCTTCTTCTCTTCCTCCGCCTACTCTTTTCTCATACATCCCAATGAAAAATAAAATGTTACATGTGTTTCAATGTACTAATGGCAACTCAAAACACTACAAAAAAAAATGATAATATTGGAATACTTTTTTTTTAGTCGCGACATGAAAGATTTTGGAAGAAGCGAAAATTAAAAAAATTAAATCAGTGGCTATATAATTGTTTAATTTCCTACAATATTGCTACATCCATGAAACTTGAATTATTGGTAAAAATTTCTTTTGTTTTAGTGGAAAATATATATAATAGGTTATTTACCCGTTACTTTAAAAAAGAGAGTTAACATTTATATCCCTAGTAAATGATATCAGAAAATATTTACCGCACTTAAAATTATTGCAAAGAAACAACAATTAAACTAAGGACAATTTGCCGTTGAAAATGAAAACAAGATATATATATCCCTGTTTTATTAGATTGTTAAAAAAAATTACTGTCCTTTTGTGCCATTGTGAACTTCTTTTTAAATATAATATGGAGTTTAATTGCCACATGTGGTAGTGTAGAAGGGTACTACTATTTTAGAAGTACTAAAATATCAAAACAGCAAATATATATATAAGCATTAAAAAAAAACAATCTGCGCTTCTTTAAATTTTTTTTTGTTCTCTTGAGGCTTGGAAATAGCTCCGAGCAATCTTTCTTATCTATACCAGGGAAGGAAGTGAAGTTGAACATACATGCCAGATTAATCATATATTTTAAACAGAGAACTCGAAGGGATCGCACCTTCCACACTGGAGGAATGGTGCTACATTGTGAGCAACCAATCAAATGAAGTTCAACCAAATTCTGGAGACCTACTGGATTGGTAAGCCAATTTGCAAATTCATTTCCCCCATCTTGTTGTATTTTCAACACCTTCAATCCATTGTGAGGTTGTAGAGCCTCCAATACCTCTGAATCATTATTTTCTTTTGACATAACCAGTTGTTGTCTACCCCAACAAAAAGTTAACCGCTCCAAATTTGTTTTTGAAGACAAATCAGCCTCTTTCGCAATTGTTGCATCCTTCACGTTACGCAGGTTATATATCTCCAGCAAGCAGCTAAGATTTAGGCACTTTAGTTCATCAATGCCGTTGCCGGCACTTTCTCCAACAATATAAGTTGTAAGGATCTTTAGGCAACTCAGTTGCCCGAGATGTAATGGCATTTTTTTTAGCTTCGGGCATTTATCGACATGGAGATGCCTAAGGCTCCTCATGTATCTCATATCTTCTGGAAGCTAGCCAAGAAGCAAACATTTTGAGAGATTTAGAGTTTGCATGAAGTATAACGAGCTTGTGGATTCTGGTAATCTCTTAATTCTACTGCCAGATAGATCAAGATATCTCAAGTGTTTTGCATATTTTAGTTCAAACAAATCTCTGTCAAATAAAGCCGAGGGCAAGTGCAAAGCTCTCAAAGAGTTTAAGTTGGGTAGCTCACTGCATTTGACAGTTCTAACGAAGGGATCATTCGAGTATATCAAGATACGCACATCTGGATAATCTTTTAATAACACAGGAATATCTACTGGTGAATCGCCAAGTATAAATTGAAAACAATTATATCGTAGAAAATAATAATGCGCCAGATGATGTATCCAGGGATGCAATCTACATATTACTCTACTACGATATCCATGATTGTCCCTAGATGAGCTTTCAGGAACAAGTTTGACATCCTCAAAAAAATTCCTCAAGGTAAGCTCATTGAATATGCGGTTACCTTTTTCTTCTACAGATGTTGATATATCAGAAGAGATTAGACCATTGGCCATCCAAAGTTTGACCAACACCTCTTTGTCCATATAATGGCCCTTAGGGA